>VYYJ01002746.1:0-19695 GCA_021029165.1 Cyphoderus albinus | reverse complement strand
GCGAGTACAAAATTCGTCGACCTCGTCGAGTACTATAAAGACGTGCGTGCTAAAGACGATAAACTTTTGGGGTGATCAATGAATGGAAGCATTTTATCACACACACTTAAAAAAGTACACTATTTGGAAGGCCTTATAAGTAGAAACGATAGGATGTTTAAAATTCGTAACTTTTACATCAAACATACTCTTTTAACTATCAATATGAAATTCAATTTATGAATGCGCATTTAAACTCCAGCAAGCATGATTTGTATGGACTTAGTTGCAGAAGGTGGTCACATATTGCATTTCATCTTATTTTCCATTTTTATCAACTACTACGCTGTTGCTGTCGACAACTGTCGAGTTGAAGTCTGAAGTACTGGCAGTGCCAGCCAACACTCTGCAACTCTGCTCACGCCTTGCCTTGTTCTCCTTAGTACACAAGGAAAAAGAGGATGAGGAGAGGATTGAGGATGGATGGGGGCTGTGGGTTTGGGTAAAGGTAAAATTATACATTTTTCTCCTGTTGGAGCTGGTGGACATACCACTTCACTTCAACCTTCAGCATTACACCATGCAGAAAAAAACATAAAAGCTGTGAGGAGTTCATAGGAGGAAAAAAAGTTGATAGCGAAGTTGACTAAGGATCGTTTATATAAGCAACAAAGTTGGTAAATGTTGGTGAGGTTCTATATAAAATGATACAATATTGTTATAAGGAGAAGCGGTGGCTGGCTCGTATTAGCGAACGAGGCCATCCAACCGTAGGCATAAATACGCTCTGCTAGCTGAATTCATGGTGAGCGGAGTTATTACGACTACACTGTTTGCATGAGCACAGTTGCCATTACCCTTTCCACAGTTCCCCTCTCATTCCCCCACGAGACGAGATCACGAGAGCCAACGCTACTGGTCCTCCCCATGGCTTCTCCTTCTCCCCTCTGGCAGTGAGTGAGACGTCGGTGGCGATAATGTTGGCTGAGTCTGCCGTGCCATCGTTGTTGCAGCTGCAGAGAAGCCAGAAAATAATATTTAGCAACGAAACTACCTTGTGCTCGCTCTTTCAAGCTGCTATGAAGCGAGGATTCCCTATTATGAGCTGTGTGAACGTTTCTTGTTATTTGTGCTGCTAGTTCAGCTTTGTGGGGTGCCTGACTCGCCTCTCTGCCTCTGTAACATCTTTGTGGCACTATGCTGTGACTGATCGTGGCTCCGCTGTTATTACCATGATACATAAGAACTTATTGTGGGACATGTAGTTTTTTGCCACTTGCAGCATGCTCCTATAAAGCTCCGGTACTCTCCCCATTCCATTTCCCCTGCTTCTGCTTCTCCCCCACAAGTCCAAAGCATTCCGCCTTATGGTTCTGGTGGTGATGTAGAATGGCTTGGCTGGCAGTGGCACGGCAGGCAAAGGCAATGGCATGGCTTGAAGTTGAAGTAATGTGTATGGATAAAGGGAGTTGATGATGAAATCGAAGGTCTTCTCCTCTCCGCTCCTACTTCTGCAATGTGTGTATTTTTATCTGGCTTGGTAAACACCCCCTTTTTTTCTTCCCCTCACCACGAAGTCGAGTCGAAGTGGTCGTAACCGTCAGTGATACGTCGCGGTTCATTCTGCTCGGTCGAAGCCTACATTGATCTGTTCTGACGGTGGTGTCCGTTATCATTATCATTTTCTAGTTTTTCTGTGCTTTTACTAAGCTTAATAACGCCCTATCGTGTTAATTACCGTTGTCGATAACTCCAGAATAATTTTCGAGTGCGAAAGTCACTTGGAATTTGGAGGCCATCTGCGAAAGGTACGGAGACTTTTAAAGTTTTTCTTCTCCTTTTTCAGGCTGCATCTCTCCAGCAGACTGGAGAACATTTTTGTTGGGCACACATTATCATCATTATGACTCATAATTTATGAGATCATTCGGTTTCGGTGTTCTCCTTCTCTTCTTCGAGAGGAGACATAATACTGTATTTCTATGTAACTTCTTAGCTTGCCATAGTCTCCAACTTACTTCCCACGTTTCATTTCGCAATCGATTTTGGTTGCAATAAGAGCAACAGCAACTTACTGCCATCTTAATTTTATTATATTATGACCAAAATTGTTGCAAACCTCTGAAATTAATTATTGCAAAATTCTCTGAAAAATAGTCGGAATACCACCATTTTCTGCTGCGTGCATATTTAGTAAGAAATATCCTAATCAGAAACAAAGGGAACTCATCAGGCCTTATCTCGATTATCAAGGCAATCGCTAACATCCTTAACCTTAAGTTAAGTAGCAGGTGACAAGTGTCTGCTAAGGCTGCTTTACATTGTATGCATATATCACACTCTACATCAGCGTTAACTCTCTCACTAGTTAATGTGCCTACGTTAGCCTCTAGCTAAAAGGATCTTGGGCAGGGCACCAAAATTATTCACCTCACAACAGTCACTCACAAACATCATCCGAGCTGGCTGCACAAAGGTAAAGCTTGCCACATTATTGCATGGAGAGATCCAATTGCTCTAAGCTGGCCAAGGTCTAGAGTAAAGAGTTTAGGAATTAATCAGTCGCATTTTGCTCTTGAAATTATTGGCTATTGCATTACTACTACGCGTGTTGCGAGTTGCCAAAGCTGAACTACCGACTCCGACACACAGACGCTCATTGCAACTTTTCTTTTGTGTACAAATGAACGAAGTTGGAGTGAGTCAAAGGAGAAAAGGATTGGCAAGGCATGTGAGTGCGATTGAAGTGGCAAAATAGTATGATTCATGAATCATGATCCTTCATTATCGTCGTTGTGTTATTATTGGTATAGATTTGCCAATTGCCACTTAAATGGCTGGCGCATTGTAGCTGGCAACGGCAGGCCACCAAACGACCTGCAGCTCTGGGTGTCGTTTGGGACTGCTGCTGGTGCTTTAAAGAAATCTGACTGACTGATGATCTTTAACGATACCTCCATAATAAAGTGGATGAACAGAAACATAAAACAGAGCATCTGATCTGAGTGAGACCTGAGATGATGAATTTTTAGCTTTAGCGAATGGATGCGAATATTACGTGCGTATCCCAATCAATCCCGTGTCTCATAGCTGCAAAAGAAATGTTAATGGTAAAAAGGTGTACCTCCCGTTCCCGATGTGTGCCAGCCAAATGTAGCTTACGTTTTACTCCTATGCCCCTTTCACGTAGTAATAAAAATATCATGTATATCCTTCTCTTTCGTATTTGACTACGCTCCGTCTCCAAAAAAATCCCCAGAGACAGAGAACGCATTGCCAATGTGGTATTTACCAATTGTTTGTTGTACACGTACACGTGAAACGAAAAGTAGGTACATGTATAAATGCTCTCGTTAAGATTCATGAAAAAACAGATTAGTAAATACTGTTATACTTACGGCGCAAATTCATAATGTTTCCAAAACGTAACAATAGTTAGTATTTAGTAGGAATTAGTAATTGCAACATGGAACGAAGAAGTTACAAAAAATAACTGATCAGTTACTGATGTATTTTTTTAGTCAATCAGAAAAGACAGTCTGCAATTTTGTACGCTTCTCCACACTTTTGACACCGAAAGAAATAGTATATGATTGCCTGTGCAATCTGCCTGCATAAATTACTCGGAGTTTACTTGCTTTGCTTGAACTAATGTTTTGAAAAATTCTCAATTCCGAATAGATTTCAATTGAGATTGACTCGAAAATGGCTGATATGACTAGAAGACGGTCCACCACAGGTGGGCAAGCGGACTCAAGGAAGAGGAAATATGGTGAAATGACATTTACGGGGAAAATTGAGACAGAATTGGAGAGTGATGGTCCAACTTCAGATTTTCCTTGTCACTTTTGCCATGCTGTCTTTGTAACGCAGATAAGTCTCAATCGCCATGTTCTAACGTTTCATGATGGGGAAGTTGCAATGAAACAAGAGTACGTAGATGAAAGCGAAGAAGTTGATGGACAAGAAAATTACGAGTCCGAGAATGGATACGGCGTCAATGAAGATGAAAATGATTATTACTTTGACCAAGAAGACGATGGAACGGGCGGTGTTGACATTTCTGAATTCATTGAAACGACAGAAGATGATTTATCTCAGGAAACGATGAATTCGGGTGCTTCTTTCATGGATTCATTACTTTCGGATAGCTTGAACCAGCGTGAAAACCTTCAACAACAAAAGACATTGAAACCAAAATTGTCTCCTCAAGACTTGGCCACAGTACTATCACAAGTGGAAGAAATTACTTCCTCTACAACCAGTGAATTCGTTACATGTCCTCTTTGCCGGAAGACGTTTGGAAGGAAAGAGCTCCCAATTCACATAGCTTGTGAACATGGCGGAGCTAAGTTCACTTGCCCATATTGTGGTCGGTAAGTAAAACAGTTATAAAAACTATTAGTTATTTGTTAAAATTGCCTAATTGCTTTAATTAATTGTGCTTTATTTTTTTTGAATCAAAGGAATATTTCCAGACGTGATCACTTGAAACGTCATATCAAGTAATTTTTTTAAAAATATTTATTTTCAATCCTTCATTATCTCAGTACCCAAAAAGTGAACCAATAATACATAATTTGCATTTACAGAAATGTCCATCCAGACATGTGCACAGAAACTGAAATTGGCCCTTTCCCAAGGAATTTAAATCTTTGCAGAGCTAATAACTCCCAGAAGAAAACTCCAAATAACTCTGCAACTCAGGTATGCAAGAGAATATACAAGAGATTATCTTCACAGAGGATTATCTTCAACAAATTACTTACAAACCCTTTTGTTTTGTAGCCTACCCAGGGACAACGACGAGAGGAATCCGGTTTAAAAACATTGCCAATTTCTATTGTGACGCCAAGAATCCAAATGGATGAAGAAGAAGAAGAGGATGAGGAAGATGACTTCGAGGGAGAGGAATTAACTCAGAGTTACAACAATTCTCTAGATATGAGCGGCGCCCAGGAAGACAGTGGCGATAACGAAGATTCTACACAAATAACAGTTGAACCTGAACTACCCTTCCAAGATTTTGGGGAGTACAACGATGATAATGATAATGATGATTATCATACGCCTAATTTTTTGTTGGATTCACTGGAACAGTTTCAGCAGAAACTTCAAACTTCAAGTTCTTCATCTTATAATGGCCGAAATTCCTCGCCATCCATGGCTTCGATGGTTTACCAGTGCAGCTTGTGTAATGCGGTGTTCAGCAGTAAAGTTTTATTGGACAGGCATGAATCTACCCACAGTGAACTTCGACCACACAAATGTGCCATGTGCGGAAAAGGTAACGTTTCTCATTCTAAAAAATGGGTAGAAAATGCGTTACAGAATATTGGTATTTAATATTTTTATTGTACACTTTACACTTTACACAGGCTTCCTGCGTAAGGAACACTTGAGCAAGCACCTGTCTTCAGTGCATTCTGGAATGAAGTTCACCTGTGAATTTTGCGGCAAAGATATTAGTCGCAAAGACCATTTAATTCGCCATATTAGGTGAGTACTTAAAACCAAATGGTGGAGTGCCTAATCAAAACAACGTGAATGAAAAAAACTAATGAATGATCATGTTTTTCTCTGCCTTACAGAAATGTTCATCCTAATCAATTTTATTCGGTAAGTCTATGCAATATTAATAAAATTGCCCTGAATAAATAAGATTACCAATACAATATATCCTTACTGACAGTGACACTCTTTTCAATTTTATTAGTTACCACAAGATATGGATCAAGATTTGCTGTCCCAGCATTCTCAGCAATCAGTTGTGGCGCTTAAAACGGCCCAAAGCATGCAGCCGAAACCGAAGAAACCTTTCTTCAATTGCGACATGTGCGAAGCCACTTTTGTTAACGTTGATGATCTTTATGCTCACCAGTCTACGGTTCATGCTGATATTCGGAAGTACAAATGCAACTACTGTTGCAAAGCCTTCAAGCGAAAGGTTAGGATTTTTTTTGGAGTAGTATTAGTATGTACTATGTATAATTTGCGCAACGCACCCAAATTATTTAAACTTAAAATCTCTTTGTAGGAACACCTAACAAAACACGAAGTGCTGCACACGGGCGAAAAAAGATTTAATTGTCGCATTTGCGGGAACGAGTTTCAACGAAAGGATGCCCTCCAGGAGCACATCCGGCGTACTCATGGAATTGAACCCAACAGTCAGATTGGTTCATCTTTGCTGTCTTCCAGCAATGGGAATGGGAGTGCTATTCCCACAATTCCCTGCAACTTGTGTGACCAGTTCTTCCAAGATCGTGGAATGCTCCTGTCACATATGACCACAGTTCATGGATTAATTGTCAACTCTCCTCCTGGATTCCCGAAAAGTTCTCAAAATGCACACACCTCAAATAATTTTGGTCATCAGCAACAAGTGAAACCAAAGGGCACAGTACGAAGTGTCTCGGGAAATGCAAAATCTGGTTCATCTCTGAATACAAGCAACTTGGGCTCCTTGATGGATTTAATTAATAAAGGGAGCATTACTCTCTCCTTTCACCCTATTCAATCCTAGAATACATTTTCATCTCAAATGTTAATACGAAAACATAGCTTTTAAGGAATCTGGATGAACTTTTGTAAATATTTAAGCTTGCAAATTAGTATGTAGCATAATAAATACATAATGCAAATTGTCCTACACTTTATTCAATTCTTACTGTCTTTATGCAGAATTATTAAAAATTAATTTCATTATCAATTGACTGAGACTGAGTAAGAGCTTAGCTTGGGCATTGCAATTTGCAAATCTCAAATTCCAAGCTATCTTGATTCTTGATCACTTGGCTTGGTTGGATGTTTGACACAAAGGATTTTTTCATGTGCATGTGGGCATTGCGAGAATTGACAACTGCATTAGTCTTCATTGAATGGATAAAGCATTGAGAAGACTGAAAGGCGCGTTACGGACCATTCCGGCATATTTTTTCGTTGAGATTCAAGGGCTAACGACAAGACCGTTTTTGACCTTGTGGACAGAAAGAATTAAAGACAGTTAAATATTAAATGGAGTTAAAAGCATTTATTCTACATCGCATGCTTTAGTCCTATACAATTATTAAAAGCTTGTTGCTTTTAGTCCTTCAGTTCGGTGTCATTTCTTAGTTTTTGATGGTTCCTCGGGACTGTGACTAATAAATCACTGTCAACTGTAAATAAATGTGGACATGTTGAATTAATTAAGTTGCCTTTTTACAAAGATACTAAGTGAAGTTTGTTAAGTCGAGATTATTATAGAACCAACTTTGCTATTAAGAAAGAAATGGAAGTTTCCAGCTATCAACAGTGGCTCAGCGAAAATTTGGGGGTGTCATTCTTGCAGGAAGGTCACAAGTGGAACTCGGAGGATGATGGTTAGTGACTTAATTAATTAAGCATTTAACTTAAATAAAGATTAAAAGGAGTGTTTTGGCTGATTAGAGATTAATGTTGAATCGTGTAAAATAAAAAAGGTTTTGTTTGATTTGATTCTTGATGACTGCAGTGGCGGATGTGGTTAGGCGAATAAATGAATGTCCAAATCTGAAGTACCTTGAATTGGAAGGTAACACCCTTGGAGTTAGTGCTTCCAAAGCTATCGGAAAGGCGCTTGAGAATAAAAGGGAACTAGAAGCAGCTCTGTGGAAGGATCTCTTCACTGGACGATTGAAAAATGAAATTCCTCAAGCATTTGTGAGTTAAATTAATTTTTATAAAGTATCAGTTCTTTATCCCTTATTCTTCGAATTTACCAAATTCTATATGCAAACTCATTTGCTTTCTCCTCTTCTCGTGTCATGTCTAGAATTTCCTGTTTGCCGGGGTCGATTTAGCTGGAGCCAGTCTTCAGCGTCTTGATTTGAGTGATAATGCGATTGGACCTGTGGGAATGGTTGGACTAGGTCCTTTCTTTCGAACCAGGAGCAGTTTTTCCTTAAAGGAGCTTATCTTGAACAACAACGGGTTTGGCCCGGAAGGTGGATCGGTAAGATAGTTATCATCAACATTGCATCACTTTTGCCTTTGCCAATACGGAATATTCGTTAATTTTGTTTGTAAATCTGTAGAGTTTGGCTGAAGCTTTGATGGATTGTCTTCGTCTGAGCAAAGAATCCGGGGGGCCAATTTTTCAACTCAAGGTTTTTGTGTGTGGCAGAAATCGTTTAGAGAGCAAGGCAGCCAAGCGATTAGCACAATTTTTTAAGGTATAAAATCACTGATTTGAATACATACGAAGCTATTTTATCTTATATTTTATCTACGTATTACATTTATATTTATCATTACAGGAAGTTGAAACTCTTGAAGAAGTACACATGCCACAAAATGGAATTTACAAGGATGGAATCGGGGCGCTCTCTGAAGGATTACGTTACAACAAAAACATGCGTATTTTGAATTTAAACGATAACACTATTCGAGGAGAAGGAATTGTAAAGCTTGCGGATGCAATATCTGAACTCAAGAATCTGAAGGAATTAAGCTTGACGGACTGTCAAAAACATGCGTATTTTGAATTTAAACGATAACACTATTCGAGGAGAAGGAATTGTAAAGCTTGCGGATGCAATATCTGAACTCAAGAATCTGAAGGAATTAACCTTGACGGACTGCCTCCTCAAAGGAAGTGGAATGATGAAGATTGTGAATGCCCTCAAATCTTGTGTTAACATTTCTAAAATTAACTTTTCTGGAAACGAAATACCAAAATTTAGTGCAAAGCAAGCCGCAGAATCATTAAGATCTCTTTCCAGTTTGGAAGAGGTTAACTTTAGCTCCAATAGTTTGGGAACAGAAGGGGGCGAATTCGTTTCCAACATTCTGGACAATGTTAACGTTATTATTGAGTAAGAAGTCATCCAATTTTCAACCATTGTATTAGAATCTCTTCTATAACCCAATGAGTTTTTGAATTCTTTATACTTTTCGAATCTAGGGATGACGAAGGCACGGAACTAGAAGACGAAGAATCTGAGGAAGAGGAGGAAGGTGAAATATCAAATGTTTATGAGGATATCAGTTCTTCCGAGGAACATAATACAAGTGTTGATACAAAGGTAAGTCATGCAAAATATTTGTCACGCTTCATATTAAATTATCTTGATTTATTTGGGAATTCAAATTTAAAATTCTTCTCTTTTTTGCAATTTTAGCTGAAGAAAACTGCAGTGGACACATTTATTAACAGTCCCTCCGAAATTAACTTTACATTGTTGGATAAAGATTCTCCTTATGAAATTTTAAGGCAGTACATTAGTGATGTAGCCGTAAGTTGTGTTGATATCGTTGTTTAATTCTAAATGACTTAGAGTATTCATATACTTAAATATTTATTTTACTCGCGTGGTGCGTTACAGGACATCAGAGAATACCGTCGGACGTCGCAGTGTCGATATTTCTTTAAGAATACTTGGCATTTTAGAAATTGATCGTGCCACTTCGAAAGTAATTCCAGAACGTATTGTAAGTGTTTTTCTGGACCTACTGTCAGACGCCTTGAGAGATGAATCCTGGACACCAAATGAATTTACGACGTACCTACTAGTATCACTTGGCGTTTTTAAGGTAAAGGATTAAGTGGTATTTTGTTTTACATAAAAGAGTGCAAAAGTGTTTACGTTGATTGAATTTGTTGAATTGCAGGCAGAGCCAGGAGTCGCACCGCCCACTAAAAGATTAAATAATTTGACGCTTTATTTACTGAGTAAATGGATCACCGAAAGGGGTGTGCCACGAAATGTAGCCTTTTACCTCGCAGTAATTTCTCGAAATTTCTTAAGGTAAATATGATTTCCCCCCATTTTTGCAGTTCTTAAATTGTAAATACTTCATTGACTAGCATTTAATAATTCGAATTATAACGCTTTGTACACTTATTACAGAGAGCGTAGTCAGCAGTTTGGAATAAACGAAAGCAGTGTTGCAAATTTCCAGAAAGTAACTGAGGCAGCTTATAAGTAAGAATCGAGCGCATCTTTTGCATGGAGTATCAAATCACTTAAATATCAAATTACAGTACAATTTTAAAGTTTTATCTTTAATTGCTTTTTCAGCTACTCATTGAAAATGGGAAGTGCCACAACCATTCCAGTTTCTGGAGTTTAAATAGAAGAGGGCAGCAAAGTTATATCAAGAGAAAACAACTACAAAGTTATCAATATGTACATTATTCGTCAATTCTTGATTTATGATTTTCTGCTATGACCCTATTCCTTTATTATAAATAATACATTACATTTACATTGCAATTACAAATAAACAATAGAAAATAAAGTTGTTTTTTATTTCTAGTAGCAGTACCAGATACAAAAATTAAATAAATAAATGATTTTTTACTTAGTAAAATACAAATATTAGCAGTGATTGATTACCATAATCAGTCAATGATTTATTTATTTGATTCATTTCATAATGTGACAGTTAGTTGACCACTTTATGATTAGCTAGTATTAGTTAGTTGAACTAATTAATAACTGGTAACGATCTGTATTGTTTGATATAAATATGAGATAAAATATTGAAGCAGTAGCGTTAAAAACGAATGTTTCACACATCTACACAGATAAGGTTGGTGACAGTTGTATATTTGTTCTGCTAAATATACTCTTAGATGATGTCATGATATGTAGCCAACAAACATGAAACATGACTGTCAAACATTAAATAGAGTTATCACAGGGGCCGGAAGTACAAGAAATGATACCGATCACCACTGCGTCATGATTCGTTTGTAGTTTATTTTACTTCATAATAAAAATTGTAGAGCGAATGCCTAAACCACAATGGAAACTGTAGACACAGTTAATATCGAGATGTCATTAGAACTATACACAAATTTAAAACGGTGGACTTTTTAGTTTTAACTGATTGTTTCATTTAACAGACTCTTTTCTCAGCAGTAAAAATGGGAGTCGAAACAATTTTCGATACGGACGTCGAAACAGCTTTTCTCTACTCGTGGTTCTTTAAACGGGATAAAATCTCCATTGATAATATAGTGTTTTATTTACATTACCATGTGTCCACAGCGTTATTTTTCGCAGGATCACTTATAGTCACTGTAGGTATGTTCATCATGGACCCTATCGATTGCATCACCGACAAAGCCGTAGACGAAGTAATTGACAACTACTGCCTGTATCATTCCACATTTACCTTTCCCGGGGCAAAAGGAGACGAAAGGATTGAGAGTGTGTAAATCATCGTTTTGCAAATTTAATATTACTGTCGCATAATGAAATGTCTTAAAATGTTTCAATACTACTGCAGTTCATCCTGGCCTTCCGAGTGCCCCAATTGTCGCTGATACAGAGAAAAGCCATAATTATTATCTTTGGACTGCAATAGTGCTTCTTCTGCAAGCGGTATAATAAAAATATTCCAATGTGTCTACTTACTTCAGAGTGTAATATTTGGAATCAATTTTCACGCTCCTACCTGTACGATTTAAATGAAGGCATCGTTTTACATACCAAGAGGACTTTTGGAAATCATGGGAAGGCTCCAGAGTTCAGATAGCGCTTAACCAGAAACATGAGATACTTTTAAAGGAAGATGAATTTGAAGCTGAAGCAAGTAGCAATGAGAATGAGAATTGTGACAAAGAACAAGAAATTGAAAAGATTACAAAGCAAAGACGTCAATTTGTGTCCTACATTTTATCAAAGCGACATACCTCCTACTATATTAAGCTGTTGGGTTGCGAAATTCTTAATTTTTTAAACGCAATTTTGATGCTACTCTCGATGGACTTTTTCCTGGGATCCAATCTATCCATCAACTTTGATTATTTCCAGCTTCTTCAAGAAAGCCGTCCATTTAAAAGACCTAGCTATATAGAACATGTGTTTCCTAAAGTCAGTTCTTGCACTTTCTACACGTACGGTCCCTCCGGAGGAGTAGTCAACTATCAAGCGGTACTAACAATTACCAATAATTCAACTTTACATCAATCCAATAACTAATCAGAAATATAATAAATAGCTTTTAATTTGGAAGGAGTGACTAATGAAGATTATTTTCACAGCTTTGCGTCCTCCCTATGAACTCCATCAATGAGAAGATTTTCGGCGTCATATAGTAAGCGTTTGATACAACTAGCCTATAGAAATACATTGATTAATTTGTGTTTAAATATTTTGTTCTGCAATTTACAGTATTTGGCTTCTTTTATTAATTTCTCTCTCGGCACTTGCAATCTGTTACCGGTTTCTGTTTGTCATTCCTATGGTTCGTAAAGTTAGACTCAACTCCTATCTCCCATCGGAAAATGTAAACTTCAATATTGGAATATTGAGCAACAAGATGCCAATTGGAAATTGGCAGTTACTCTGTCAAGTTTGTGGAAATTCAGAAATAGACTCATGGGAGCTGTGTAAAGAAGTAAGAAACGTGTATAATGAAATTATAAGGTGTAGGAGTAGGAGTATCCATTAATGTCTGCTATCCTTACTCTCAAAAGTACAAAGTGATAATATCTTTTGCAGACGTGCCAAACAAAATTATTTATGAAATTAGGGCATTGGCGAAATCCTTTATAATTATTTAATGTCGAGTTTATAACCATTAATTTAAGGTTTAAATTATTAAGGTTTATATACCCGAATAAGTGATAGTGTATGAAAGTTTTCCAGAAACAATTTAATTCTAATAGTAAAGAATAGTTTATCTGATTACATTACAATGCAACCATTAACTGATAATTCGCCAAATTACACATTTATATAGGTCTGTTTTTCCAAAGTTTAGCTGAAACCTAGAATATGATTTGAAGTTGCTGCATCTTTTAAGCTTATCAACCCTTGTCTCAATCAAACACAAAATATTATCAGTAAATTAATGTAAATAAAAAACAACAAATAATGTAGTAGTTTTTACGTATCATGTATGTAGTTAATACAAACTAAACTATATTAAATCCTACAATAATGCACACATAAAATTGCGTTACATATCTGACATACATAACATCGCGTAATCACATCATATCTAGTCAAAAATTGACACTCCCAATGTGACTGATTTTTTTTTTTCACTTTCCTCTCATTTAATACCTATACTAATGCGTTTATAAAAAATGCAATGCTATCCGGGTAAACCTTCAATATGTACTGCATCACGAAAACGACTTACAATATTCCATACAAGGAGCTAATTAAAATTCATTCTTGAATCCTGGGACATTTGGATTTGGCTACTGTACAGCCACCACATAATGAGACTTGGATGCCAAAATGGATGCGATTGTGTCAAAAGTTAAAAAAATCCTTAATTATCGGAGGAAGACTAGAATAGACAATCCGGTGTTTGCACTCCATAAAGTAACTGCAGGCATCCTCCTGGGATTATCTTTGCTAGTTTCTTCAGGTATTTACCTAAATAAACCAATTTCTTGTATAGCTGACAAAACCGTCGGTCATGTAATAGACGCTTACTGCTGGATTCATTCAACACACACCGTGCCTAACCGAACAAACCAAGCTCTAAACGAAGGTATTTTATGTTATAATGTGATTAAACTTTTCAGTTAGTATGCCAGAATGCTTTAATCATTGCGTATTTTCAGTTGTTGTTGCTCACCCTGGAGTTGGACCTTATGAACAGAGTGATGAAACCCGAGTCCATAAGTATTACCAGTGGGTTTGCTTCGTGCTTTTTTTCCAAGTAAAATTTTATTAGAATATATATTTCCCAAAAAATTATTTGATTTTAAGAAAATTACCTTTGAGTCTTTGTATCATTAGTGTAAGTGCAAAAACGATTTTGCAACTGCACATTTTTGTCAGTTTCATATTAAATTGTTCTAGGCTGTCGCATTTTATTTGCCACGTATGATGTGGAAAAACCTGGAAAAGAAGCGCATTTACACCCTATCTTCAATTGGATTTGAAGAATTTGCAAAAAATGAGAAGGAGGTGGCGAAAAAACGGAAACAATGTGTCCAATATTTTGTCAGGGCATTGGGCACAAATAATGATTGGGCATGGAAATATGCGCTCTGTGAAATACTTAATTTTATTAATGTCGTTATTCAAATCGATCTGACGGACAGGTTTGTTGGAAGAGCATTTAGTCGATATGGGCTCAGTTTGATGCAATTCGTTAGTCAAAATCCAATTTTGAGAACGGACCCAATGGCCAAGGCTTTTCCAACCGTTACAAGGTGCAGCTTCCATACTTTCGGCCCAACCGGAAATCTTATCAGATTCGACAGGTAATTTTCAATAATCTGAAGTTAATACCGCATTATTTTAAATATTTGTGACTTTCTCTGAANGTCTCATATTCTTTCCAACCGTTACAAGGTGCAGCTTCCATACTTTCGGCCCAACCGGAAATCTTATCAGATTCGACAGGTAATTTTCAATAATCTGAAGTTAATACCGCATTATTTTAAATATTTGTGACTTTCTCTGAACCGATCAAACCTGTTTTTCAGTCTTTGTGTGCTTCCCCTTAATGTTTACAACGAAAAGTTTTATCCTTTAATCTGGTATGGCGTTTCCACAATTGACTTTATTTGATTGATTTAAATTTTGAAATTTTGTATGATGTGATGATTTTTAAATGCGTTTCTTTGAAAAGGGTATGGTTCATCATTTTGGCTGTCATATCGGGACTGGCAGTTCTCTATAGAGTGTTTACCTTCCTTATTCCTGAAGTGAGGCACGAACTTCTCAGGAGGAAATTCTACGTAGCCAAAGAGGAAATTCGTGATCTTCGACGAATTAACATGAAACTTGATTACGGAGATTGGTTTCTTCTGTACCAGATTGGAAAGAATATGAGACCGTCTGCATTTTGCGCCTTCTTAACTGAGTTGATCCGCACTTATAATAACGAACATCCAATGAATCATGACTCTCACTTTAAAATAAAGAATTCGTAGGAAATGAGAATATGTAATAAACTAAACACTAAATTAAACTAAAGACTACTTGAGTTCTTCTTTTAGTTTTACTTGGAATTGCAAACATGGAATATTTCAATCTAACCATGAAACAAATAAAACAAATAAACATTCCGAAGTACTTGTTGAATGTAATGAACCATGTCATCTACACGACCATTTCATGAAAAATATTATATTTTATGCCATTCTTTAAAAATCTGCAAGTGTGTATTAATCATAGTACACTTTTTATTAGAATCTTCATTTGCAGAGCATGATCAGAAAGCATTTAGAAATTGTATTACCAACATAACTCCAGGTCTCGTAGTGGTTAAATTGGAACTGCTGCTTTCAGTTAACCTAATAATTGTTCCCGAATTAAGTGCTAGAATTAAATTCATCTCTTAAATTGGTTCCGCAGTTAATTAGGTTATTTAAAATTCTGTCATCTCAACTTGCCCCAAAATGTTCGGGGTGTTTTCTTCTTTAAAATCTTTAGTAGCCCTTAATAAAGTAATAATCGAAAATGGGGTGTTCATTCTTCATTGCAAAGTAACTGTGTCATTGTTGCTGGTTTTTACCATTTTAATATCCACAAAGCAACATTTTGGGGAGCCAATTGATTGCTTTTCAGAAAAGGATGACGTGAAATTTGCCAAAGCTGTGGACGCTTACTGTTGGATTCACTCAACTTTCACGGTCAATGAATTGCATCACCCCAAGAAAATTGGTAGAATTAGCTCCCCACAATGCTAAATTAAAAAGTTATCAACAATTTACAGAGGATTATTTAGCTTAACATTTCAAAACTTTTAGGTAAATCGGCGGTGCAGCCAGGAGTAGGACTTTATCACCCATCGAAAAATACCAAAACTGACCATAAATATTACCAGGGAAGAAAACGTTAATAACTACCGTTCGAGTTTGGTGATGTGTAGCACATCATTCGAAAGCTCTCGTCGAATACTTTAGGACTTTATCACCCATCGAAAAATACCAAAACTGACCATAAATATTACCAGGGAAGAAAACGTTAATAACTACCGTTCGAGTTTGGTGATGTGTAGCACATCATTCGAAAGGTCTCGTCGAATACTATTCATAACCGTTGGAATTTGTTTGCGGCAACGCACCGGGTGGGAGTTATTGAGAAAAATGTGCCAACAACGATGTTAGGTAGGTGCGTTGTCTTAAACAAATTCCAACGGCTATGAATATATGAATAGTATTCGACGAGAGCTTTCGTAATGATCACAAATCATCCAACTCGAAAGGTAGTTATTAGCGTAATTGTTTCAATTAAAGTGGATTGGTTTCTATCTTCTCTTCCAAGCCGGAGTAATCTCTTTATCTTTTTAACGACATTTTGTATTCATTTTAAAAATGTGTTTCAGTTAATGTATTTCAACGGTTTCTTTAATTCCTACTTAATCAGACATTCTACTTTCCCCGGTTTATTTGGAAGTTGTGGGAGGGAGGTCGTCTTCAAGTCCTTACAGTGTCCTTGGACGCCGTTGTGAACTGGTCGGAAAATGAAATGGAGCAGAGAAAAGGGAAAGTTGTAGAGTACTTTCTGAGAAACTATCATAGGCACAATGCTTATGCGTACCGTTTTATTGCATGTGAAATTGTAAACGCTGCAAATTCCATTGGACAAATTTTGTTAACGAACATTTTCCTTGGTTATCATTTTGCAACGTATGGTCAGGATATGTTCAAATTGATCATGGATCCTGATTATGAAGCACAAAATGGTCACCCAATGGATCGAATGTTTCCAAAAGTTAGTTCATGCAAATTTAATCGATTTGGACCATCAGGAAATATTATTCAGCAGGACATTGTAAGCATTAATTTCGCAGCCTAATTCTATCTTTCTATTCTTATTATTTATTCTCATGTTATATCAATATCGACATTACAATTGTTTTTATTTTTAGCTTTGCGTGCTGCCGTTGAATATTTTGAATGAAAAGATTTTCATCTTTTTGTGGTAATAACTTTACAAAGAAGAATTAAAGTTTTGATGTAATATGATATAAATAATTACACTCATGCAATCATGACTTGGTGCAATCATGAAAAGGTTTTGGTTCCTCTTCCTGGCTGCTGTCTCAATCATTGGATTATTCTACAGAATTTTAACGATTGCATTTCCCTCTGTGCGAACTCAAAGACTTCATTTGATTGCAGCACTCTGCGATGAAAGAACGGTTCAGCAAGTGTCATCGCAATGCGGATATGGCGACTGGTTTATTTTATGTCTACTTGGAAAAAATATGGATCCAGTGTTTTATGCAGATATCATAGGCGAGCTAGCATTTTGCTTCGGTAGTCGTTACCGGATGTACGGAGGTGCGAGGTCGAGAAGTGGCTACGAAGCAACAACCGCCATCCAAAAAGCCAACAATAGCGAAGAAACATCCAGACTTGAACCACTGTATGATTCAGTTGAAGGTGCAAATCCATAGATGAAGAATATAGCAACACCACTACTATTTTTAATTTCTGCTTAATTTAATTTGTGTATTGAAGGATTATTAAATACTTTGAAAAATAATTCTGATGTAACTTTATAATTAAGTTGCTCTTATAAAACAACCAATAAACAACAAGCTTAAATCTAAAGCCACATCCTGCAAAACCACGAAAAGGAAAGTGGACCACTGAGTAATATTTATGGCCTGGTATAAACCACCTCCTAACTTAATGTACTTGTATGATTCTTTTGGAGCAATTTTGTCATGCGTCATTTGGCATTTTCCTTATGTCTCTTTAAATTAGTGGCATATCTTTGAACTTAGGCTTAACAATTTGAATTAAATGAGTTTTTAAATTTTTTGAATCGTTTTTTGTGTGACATGGAATGTCGCTTTGGACTCTTGTCCAGGCTGGATTTGGAAAGCAGGATGAAATCGTCCTTGATACAAAGATTCTTAGACTTCACTCGCGTCTCTCATTCCGAGTGTTTTTAATATCTTCTGCTCTATTAACTATTAAGTCCATCATAGGCGACAGTGACATTAACTGTTTTGACCAAGGGAAAGAGAAAGATGACAATTTGAATGCCTACTGCTGGGTTCAATCAACGTATTCTGTGGGGGAATATTTTCATGACTGCAGGGTGTGGAAGGATTGTATTTATCCTGGAGTGGGCCAGTTGAAAATTGATAATCGTCACACCACTGTATTTCATAAATATTATCAATGGACCAGTGCAGCATTATTTTTTCAAGCAGGTAGATCTAATATTTAACTATAATGAAGTATCTTTATAATTTTATCAATTGAACTCTTTTTCTTTTTACAGTTTTGTGCTTTATACCAAGATTTATTTGGAAGTGTATAGAAAATGGGTTGCAAAAATCCCTCTGTTACAATAGGAAACTTCTGTATTATCCAATTCTGTCAGTTGATGATAGCGAAGAAAGTGTGAAACTCCACTTAAAGCTGCTTATCGAATATTTCAAAACTCACTTCGGCGCTCATCGATTCTACTTTTTAGAATACTGCTTCTGTGAACTGTTAGGAGCTGTAATTACAGTTTCAAATATTTTTCTAATAGACTGGATGATAAATGCACAATTTGTGGAGTATGGTTCTAGTGTGCTGTCGTTCTGGTTGTATGATGATCCCCATAATTCTAATATTGTCAGTCCAATAACAAAAGTATTTCCGTTGCTGGCAAAGTGTCATCCCCCCAGTCGGTAAGACTGACTGCCACCAAATTAAGAGTCTTGTATTATGAAAGTAATTTAAATGTTTTGGTTAACCAATTTATTTCAACTTTTTAGATATGGTCCCAGTGGAAATATTGTTTCTCCAGGTAAGTAAAGGACTATTTTTAATAAGCCAAGGTGCATTGAAAATTGGAAGTTGATTTTCACTTCATTTGTAGATCCCGTTTGCATACTTCCACTCAACGCTTTAAATTCAAAAATTTATCTTTTCTTATGGTAAGGTGACAATATTTGTAAACGTTGTATATTATTTAGTTATGTTATAAACTAATACCATTAAAGTAGGAATCATATTTGTACTACAGGTTTTACCTCTGCTTTGTTTTAATTGTTTCTGGACTGGGTTTACTTTATCGTTTATGCACACTTTTCACAATATGCCGTGTTCAACTCCTAAAATGCAGAGCTGTGGGAGTAAAGAACAAAGTGGTGGAGGATATCTGTGCTCGATGCTCAATTGGAGACTGGTTTGTTATTTACATTATGAGTCAAAACTGCAGCAGGTACGAAATGAAATAAATAATACAAAGTACTGAAACGTAAATTTGAAGTGTTATTATTAAACAATATTTATTTTCAGTGAATTCATTCAAGAACTTCTGGAACTTCTATGGGAGAATTTGCATAATCGAAAAATATCTGTGTAAAAATTTCAGACATTTAGATATAATAACATTTGAATCTCGAATCACCAACCAATTAAAGAATTTTTTTATTTATTAATCACTGATAGCCGTTCAATAATTAATTTACCTTATTCTTCTATTCTCATATTATTTCTGAATAACTCTTCAATACCATGTTCGTAACGCCTTGGGTTAGTTGTGATGCATGACGGTCTTTTTATGTAACATTTAAGTCATGTCTCTAGTTTGGTATTATACCCATAATGATTTTTCATTTTTCATTCATTCTTATCCTTCCTCTCAATTATGGCTGATTAGATAGTAAAAATCGATAATAAAATATTTTAAAAGACACATTAAATCAGTCACTTCCCCGTTGCGGAAAAATAGGCTTGCCTAAATATGGTAGAATATGCAGTGACTAGCTAGACAGACAAGGAAACCACGAATATTTCTCACAAACAGGAAG
>VYYJ01002745.1:0-19697 GCA_021029165.1 Cyphoderus albinus | reverse complement strand
GTTTTGGAGACGAATACATTGTCATACATTTAAAGTGAAAGAATTTTTAATGTTTCCTCTAGGAGTACATTAAAGAGATTAAGGTAGCAAAATAAAATTTAATGGAGAATACATTTTATTTTCAATAATAATCTTTTCATAATGAAGAGGCTACGAACAGATGAAAAGAAACAACTTGAAAACGGTTATGGTGGTGGCAAGTTTGCTTCTACTGGTTCTCCAACCCACTGGGATTTGAAGGCGAAGAAAGGAGAGGTTGGTTGGCTCCTGGCAGTCATGTTTTTACATCACCACTTTAAATACTGCTTCAATAGACACTTAAACGAGTTAAGTGAGTATTCTACTGCACATGTTGCTGTGGCTTAATATGTTGCCTGTCCGTAATAAATAATAATGGTTCCCTTTTTTATAATTAATAATGTGTTCAATTCATTGTTGAAGACAATAAAGGAAGTCATGGTCCGTTTGGATCAGGTATTATTATTTTTATTGGGACGTTCTTCTATACTTTACATTCTACAGTTAGAGGAGAGACAGAGAGATAAACTCATGCTGCAAACGAGCAACACTGTCCATTGAATTGAACGAAGCCATTTTGATCAAAATCTGTTGACAACAATCACAGCCATTCTTACGCTGACAAGCAGGATCGTTGCAGGAGTCTTGCGCACTTTTGCCTCCCTCCTCGGTTCTTGCTGTTGACGATTGCTCTGTCGTCCATATAGCTTAACCAGCTAATTCTCAAAACAAAATTGTGCAACTTTTTTAATTTCCCTCAGCAAGACACATTGCATATCTCCAAAAAATACAACCGTCACGTCAATTAAATGCAATAATACTATATACTGCCTATTCTTATGTGTATGAATACAATTTAAACCTGTCACTGCTGACAAAAACAAGAAGGAAAGCCCTTTTGAATTCAACGTTTCACATAATGTAATATAATATATTTTTCTGCTTCAGTTACAACACACTCAAGTATTTTGAGTTCGTTGGTGGTTTCAAAATTTACACGATATTTTCAATGACATTGGGATATTAAATATAATCATTTACTGCACATCTGATAACTAAGGCATGAATTGCATTGCCCATTATATTCCTCCGCTATCGGCGTAGTAGGTAAAAGTGGTCTTCGAGAGAGCCCATAAGCAATTTACCATTTATCCGAAATAATCGTCGAAAACGAAATGGACCCGGGCTAACCTGTACAATGAAGCTGTGTCCCATTATAATAGTGGCAACATCATAACAACTGTCTAAATTGCCCGTTTTCCTCCTAGAAAAATGCTAGTTAAAATTCTAAAGATATATAATTCCTATTAAGATTCAGTTGGGATAACTTGTTTATGACTGCCACATATCGCCGAATGTGGGTATATTTGTTATGTAAAAACATTTCGACTGTCAAGCATTGTAATGGAAAATTCACAATTAAAGCATACCTTTATAGAAACGTTTGTGAGGACTGTGGAATATGAAAGGTATGTGGCGTTGAATATAGAATTATTATTCTTATTATGTATATATATACGCTTTATAGACTGAGGTTTGCCGCACGATCATTAAAATAAACGATAATTGTTTCAGTAGTGAAGGAAATATGGGCAGCGTTTGCTGATCTTGATTTTACCAAATTGAAAAGGCTGTGCCACAAAAAGAAAGAGATCCTTTTCCTAATCCTTCCCTCGAATAATAGTAATAATAATAAAATGGAGAAGAAAATGTTCATCATGCATTGCCACCATCTGTAATATGTCTAGAATGCACTACACAGTTGAAGAGCCAGTAAATTGCTTTTTCTTGGCTACCGCTATAGAGGTACTATGCTAATTCAAACAATACCGTGTGTCCGTATGACTGCTGCAATTCTTTTTTATTCCATTGTTATTCGATGATGATGACCAAAAAACTACGTGTTCACATATGCATATAAATTACAGATCAGGTGTACACTAACTTCATTTTTTCCTTCGGTTCTTCATGATAATGGTGAAAATGATGGTGATGGCAAAAGCTGAAGAAAATATCAAATAGACTGTGATGATCAGCGAGACCTCTTCCTTGCTAGTCTACAGAATGACCTATTAAGACCACAAACAGACTCAACTTCTTTTCTATTGATATATGAAAATGGAAATAAAAATAAAATGAGTATAGTCGAGTTGAAGAGTCATTAATTATCGGATTTTTATGAGGAAAAAATTACAGATTCTTTCCAGATAGACATAAAAGTGGAGTTATCTGCTTTATGGAAACACATGGTGTTTCGCTGGTACAAACGTGCAATCGTAATAATATCTCTGTCAGTTTGTCGGGACAGCAATACGCTGGTCTCCGGACACAACTGGAAGATCCGGTACTGGTATCTTAATGCTCTATTCAAACACATTTCACGTACAGCCTATAGTGAATGCTCATATGTTTTTGCAGTCGTTTATTAAAAAGAGAAATTGACTAAGCAATTGGGCTCCTTAAAGGAGTTGAATTCACTCTTGAAAAACATTTATTCGTATAATGGTAATAATAATGGCATGAATGTTAATGAATTTTATTGTTGACATTCAAATGGCCAATTGACGAAGATGAAAGAATTAAGCGCTTTAATAACAAAAGGGTGGAAGGCGCACATAGTGATTGGCCATGCACAAATTGTTCGTCACAAATATTCACACTTTAGAATCTACTTCACGGTGAGTTAAAACCTTCTTCAATTTTACTACTTGCTTGGCCACTGACAACTTGTATAAATGTGCATTGCCTGGAAAATAACTTGATTTGCTTTAGAAAAGCTTTGGTTAAATGTTGTAATTAAGCGGGAGAGTATGCATGAAACATGTTTAAATTTTTATATTAATTTATTATATAGCTGCTTTTTGTAATTCTACAATGTCTGCTGAGCTCACATCAGAAAATGGATATGCATTAAATAGGTATCACGTACATGCTGCTATTTTTAAGAATGTTACCTTGTCTGGTGAACTGAAGATCAACTTTCATTCATTTAGATCTTAACTTTTTTCAATCGGTCGACAGTTCCATTCCATCTCGAACACTTGATGTGTTACGGGACGAGTCATTCAAAAATAATTCTTGCACAGTTTAAACAAAATGAAATAATACTTCCTAACAAAAATTGGCCTATAAGGCTATTAGTAAAGTAAATTGATACACAGTGTATAATCTAATATGCATAATAAATAGGTAATCATAAATGTTTATATAACATGCTTAATATTGTCTACACATACAGGGAAGCTCAGGTTGTTAAGAAATTGGTGTGTTTACGATTAACAAAAATACACAGGAAAAGCAATGCACCTGCTCCCTGACTTATATTTATTTCTAACTCTAAGTAATCCTTTCATGTAACTCATTCTAGAAGGGAAGGATTCAAGCAGTATACGAAATTCTTGCATACATTCCATAATATAGTATTTATTTTCTTCATCTTTATTTTGAAAATAAGTTCCGAAATACCTAAGCTAAAGGGGAAGGAACGTAGATTAGAGACCTCCTATCAATATTATGTATAGTTAGTGCATAAAGTGTATGTACATGAATCCAGGTATGTGAACACCAACATCAAATAAATTAAAAGACGCATCATTCAGGAAAATGGGTTCTATTGTGTCACTTATCTACGAACTTGTCTACTTCCTAACCACATAAGGCTAGTAAAATTGTTTTTCTTCTGCTGCAACAGTGCAACATCTGGAAAGAAAATTTAGTACTCACCAAATTTAATCCTCCTTTAAATCCAGGCACAATAAAAAACGAAAGCAGCAATGTAATCTTTCTTTATGCTACAAAATATTCTGTCGGGCAGTTTTAATGGCAGTAGCGTACATTAGCAAGCATAATATAGAAGGAAGCAGAGAGTTAAAAATTTCATTTGTCAGTGAAAGAAATGCAACTCATGAAAGCGGAGGAAATGAGTTGGTGTGGAGCTCACCTATAATACTATTGCCCTCATCGTACATTCTGAAAAGAACACGGAATGATATTATACCAGTCAGATAGAAACTGGCTTAATAAATTACCTGTGATGTTCTACCCAAGACTCCCATTATGAGTCCCAAACTCTCTTTAATTAAAAACTTGGAGTTAGTCTCCCTCTCTTTTCCCATTCTTCGTTGGAAGGGGAGAAATGCGCAGTCTTGTAATTCAACTTGGGCATTATCAGAGCTTCTTAGAACGAAGCTTCTCGAATAAGCTTTCAGTGGGTTACCTTCTTGTTCAGTGTCAAGAAAGAGGAAGCCTTGCCTGTGCTAATAATAATTATGCGCAGAGATGAGTCCATCCTTTTCCAGGATTCTTATTTTGCAATGTATGGAAAATGCTTCTAAGCACCAATCCAATTATTTATAGTAATCAATGACTGAATTGTTTATGACCGCGAATTATTAACTTTTATCAGGGATAGAGCCGTTGTTTTAGTTTCTCTCTAGTTCCCACAGAACTCAGAACCCCAATCGTACAATGAATGAAATTTATGTTTTCAATTCTATTTAAATTGAATTAAACGAACAGAGCGCCGAAGAACACAAAAACGAAAGCAAAATAAATGTGATTACTTACCATAATAATAATTTACTGAACTGACGATATTCTCGAGGAACCAAAACTCAATTCGATAGATAGTCAAGTCCAGCAACCAGCATATACACACGCCTCCACGTATGCCTGCAACTTGAGTTTTGGCTCTACCAGAATAAAAGTGCATTACGTGTGTGCTTTACACGTTAGGCACAGCAGGTACATTCTAGACAATTTCTAGGATAATACTACACAACCTACTACTGCGACCGCTGATGTCAGGAGAGCGGAGTGAAGAGCATGCGTCGACCCTCTCCTCCAAAACATCACTACAAAGGCAATTTCGTGTGTTCCATACCCTTTTCTTTTTCATTTTGTTAAATTATTTGATAACAGGGAACATACATGCGTAAGCTATGGAAAAAGTCAAGCAGATTGGTGCATAGAACTGCTTCTTGCCACACTTACTTGTATACGTGATATCTAATGGCTCTACTCGCCACACTTACTTAGTTTTCGTCGCCGTTTTATTTAGGAGACTCTTTATCTAACCAACAAAAGAAAACTGCACTTACCGAAAACAAAAGACCTTCTGGAAAAAAGTTGGCATGAACCGGAAAATGCACATTACTTTAGTGTGTCCCTCTACACCAACAACAGTGTTTTGTCATTGTTGTACTGCAATCCGCGAGTAAGGGAAGGAAGGAATTAGCTTCTTTTTGCCTTCTCTTATTAGTTTCGTATTGAAGCTAGGCTTATGAACATTACGTCAAATTAACCAAGCACAAGCACTGTCTCTCTCTCTCTCTTTCACTATTTGGTGAAAGGATTTTATTTTCTGGAGTAAAGACGAGCTTTGGTTCAAAGAGTCAGTCCTTCAATTTTGATTTAAATATTCTACTGGTTTCTTTAATTTTGAATTTTGAAAAGAAACCTCCCGACTTTCTTTTATGTTAATGTTCCATACTTTCTTCATTACAAAACAAAAAAAATCACAAAAGTAAACCACGAGCTTGAAATGTTATTAAAGTAAATAGACGAGTAGTTTTGTATACCACAACCCATTTCATTACATCAACCATTTTCATTGCCTTTGTTCATATCTAAATGTTTGCATGCCAGCCATTTTTATCACAATGGCATGACATTGTTTACTCACACTTTTTTCTCCTTTCTGAATGAAGTTACCCTGAAAACTCATTTACCTTTTACTCATTCATTCCACTATTATGAGCATACTAGAGTTGCAATGAAACTACTGGATTTTTCTGAAAGCATGAATACAAGACAAGTAAGTTACACGACAGTGAAATAATGGAGCTGATATAATTTTGTTAATACAGAAAGACTCGGTCACCGTCTCTGTCGCCGCTTCTCTCTCATTTCAGTTAGGTAGTTTATTTGAGTTAACTTTGGGAAAAGTTTATCAGGCTTTCCCCTTAAAATCCGCTTCCACTACTATGTTGTTGTTTGTTTGTGATATACCATGATTACATCTACACTTTTATACGTGTACAGGCTTTATTTCTCTTGTAGATATAAATGTATTATTTCTGTATGCACGCCGTTTTACCCACCACCACTACTTCACGATACAGCTTACTTCTGTCCGTACATTCCATATATACCCCCAAAATGCTGGATGATATAGCACAAAAACCGACATGCACTCACTTGTCTCCGATTCTGAAGAAGGAAACTGCAACTTGTCCCTGGTTTTGTTCCCTGCTCTCTCTCTCTTTCACTTCGTTTTCTTTCATGGTTAATGCCCGGCTTTCTGAGTTACCCTTCACTTTTTGACTTTTCACTCAGCTTTAAACAATCGGCTGTCGGGTGGAAAGGACGACAAAAAATTAGTTGTCTCTTGGAACAGAACAAAAATAGTGACATACCCCTTTCATTTATTTATCACAGTAAGTTCGGCAGCGTTTGGCTATCTTTCAAAATTTATCGTGATTGATTTAAAACTAATTCGCATAATATTTGACTTTTGAGGGTGTTTGTCATTTTCCTAAAGTTTAAAAACGTTGGTGCTAAGGCCCATTTTGTTAATTATTGAAGTGGCCTGGACATTTAAGTAGTCCCTTTATTCCATTCTGCTTATTTAACGTAACAACTTGTTAGCAACACGCGTATACCACAGCTGCTTATGTGTGAGACATGGCATTCGTCGCTTTGTTGTTGGACCGTCTGTTTACTATACAATCATCACGAAGAAGGATGCATGCATCTATTGCAAATCACGTTTCGCCGCTACTTCAAGGTAAGCTTTTGATCTAGAAACAATCATCATAATATTGTTTGGGTTGCGATTGGTTGATTAGTGTTGAACGTGCAGATCTATAAAGACAAAAGTTTCTTTGACGGTGGCAACTGTTTTACAAGCAAAGGATTCACTCAAATAAGCGTCTTCACACCGCCAATCGTAAAACCTGTTTTATAATTAAAATAAAATCAAATTATTTAAAGTTTCAATCGTATCTAAAGTTTATAAGCAAGCTTTTGGGATTGCCTATTTAGAAAGTTGCAAAATTCTTAATTTATACGATATCTTAACAATGCTTAATGTCGAATAATAGGGTAAATTGTTGAAAAGGAAGATTAAAATTGGAAAAATATCTCTTTTTTCCAAAATATCTGAAAACGGAAGAAAAAGTTGAAATTGCTTTTTAGAAGGGAATTTAAGAGTACATTGTGACGTAACAATAATTTCTTAAGAAGAAGAAGAGAATCTAAATTGTCTGTATCAATCACATTTCGTATGCATGAACCTGGAACATTTTATTTTTTCTTTCGTTTTTCACTTGCCAGTCTCTCTCGGTGTATGCTTCGAAAAGTTTTGTTGAATTAAGACAGACAGTGGAAGAGAAAGGGAATAAGACGGCGAAAGAAAAAGCAATAGCACTATCATTAGTAATAGCGCAGCAGCGGCAGTATCACTACTACTGCAATACTCATCGTGCATATCAAAGTAAATGGTAGAAAAAGCTATAAAATTATATAGTAATGGGAATATATGCATGGTGCTAGCAGATAGGCCACATGGAGGACAGATGTTGGGGAGAGATATCTCTGAAAAACCCTCTTAGCTCAAACAACGTCAGGCCATTCAAAAAACTAATTTATATATACATACAAAAACACTTCTTCCATAATATAGCTTTCTATATTACGGGCAACGCTGCTCCATAATAATATCGCAAGCATTACTTTTCTTCTCCTTCTCATCGTCATCGTCGATGACGGAGGCGAGAGAGGAAGTAAACTAGCAAAGCAGATACTGACAATGAGTGTGTATTACTGGGGCAAATCTAGTAAGTCTGTATTATGTCTACTATGACTATATACACACATCACACATCGCTCTCCATTTTCATCTGCACAATATATAATATCTGAAAATGTTATGTTATGCCATGGCCATTCCGAACTACTACCATGCGTAAGCTTCATCTCATTCCTTTTTTTCTTCCATTCAGTTGGAGAGTCATTGCAGTAACCCATATCTTCAACAGGAGCAGCAGCAGTAAGAGTGAACGGTGGCGGTGGAAGTGATGTTATAGCTAAGCCACTCAATCGTAGTAGTCTTTCTCTATTTATAAGCTCGCAGGCTATGTCATAACTATGTACATATGTATAATAAGTGCAGGAAGAAAAAATATTACGAGAAGAACGTTATTTTATATTATACTATATAAAACAGAAGGATAGTAAAAAGAGAAGGAGCAAAGCAGCAGGAGCAGTAACAGTAATAGTGAAAAACTATGCACCGTTTTCCTGAGCTCCCTTTTTTCCCATACACATAACTATAACATAAAAACGGGAAAATATACTCTGCTCTTTGCCTCTGTTCCATACTGCTGCTGCTCAGGGAACTGGAGAGCTTACTGCTACAAATGCCATATACATAACACTTTTTCTCAACTGATATTAGTCTCCTCTCTCTCTCTTCGCCTCGTTCTTCTTCATCGGCTTAAACGGGAAAGTAAAGTACGTCGTGTCGTATGACGACTCTCTCATACATTCTTTCCCTATTATTCCAGAAAACGGCAAATGCAATATCAGTATTCAGTAAAGTACACTGGAGGATGATGATATAAAATTGAGAGTAGCTTTTGAAACACTTTTCTCTCAGCATTTGTTTGTATGTGTCTTGTGTTGTTTCTATCTTTTTTTTCTTCTTTTTTTCTCTTTTGTATCCGCACATTCACATCGGCCGAATTGAAGGTTTGCACACACATACTTTACTTACGTATGCATACCTAAATAAAAACACACCTTTTTGATAAAGTAAAAGGGAAAATGCATTTCACTTGCTCTAGAGTCGAGTCAATAGAATGGTTAAATATGAAAACGGTGGTGGAAAATGTGTACAAGTCTTTCTTTAAAAAAGAAAGAAAAAAGCTATAACCATCACAAAATATACTCGGTACTTACGCCTAACTCACTCATGTCAGTGCTTGCCATTCTTTGGTAGGAGAGAATACGATACGAGTTTGTCTACTTATATTATATTACTCACATTATTATTCCACTTGCTTTCCGTCCTTGCGAATGCTGTGCTTGTGTTGAACATTCATGTTCGAAGGAGAGGGTAAGCCTGAGAGTTTAGAAGACTTCCGTAAACTTCAAAGTAAATGTCCTTCGTAATACCTATTTATTTGCTTTGTGTATCGTACAAGTTGTTCGAAATGAAATGAGTGGACCAGACTTCATTTCTTTGTGTCATGTATACGAAATTATAACAGATGTATAAATGAAGCATAGAGCTTTTTATATCCTTCCATTCCTTGATTAAATACAAAAGGGTCGACACTTTGAAAAGCACTCGTACTTTTAGCTTGAGTTTGACAAAGAACACATTGTATCAGTCGAGTTCCAAATTGTGCATCAGTGCATGATGTTGCGATGTTGAGTGCTTGAGCCTCTTCACTTTTCGTTAAATTCCTTTTATCATTTCTCCAAGGCTTAATAACGAAGCACCGGCTCCTCCCAGTAAGTTATGCAATATTTTCTATGCAGATATTTATGGCATAGGAGAAAATGAGGAGGTAGAAATACACTATGAAGGAAAACACAACTATAAAGAAGAAGGTCGAAAAATTTGACGAGCCAGAGGCGATTTACGTTATTAGTTGTTGTTACTTTTTCCCTAGAAATTCTTCTTTCATAAAGGAGAAAGTAAAGTATTTGAAGCGTGCATTATTTTTTCTTCTGTCGAAAAATAAAAAAATGAATGTAGTTTAAAATTTTAATTGACACTATGGGCCAAGAGAAAGTAAGTTTATGTTTTTCATTTTAACAGAGACAGAACAATTTCAGTTTTTTAATTTCGTAAAACGACATTTCAGCATTACAAAGCTATTTCTATGTCTAGCATTTATTTTTAAAAGAAAGCTGTAGTGCTTGTAATTTGGAAAAATTACTAATGCAAGAAAATGTAACTGTTTAAGATCTGAGCGAGAGACAAATATTTTTGCTTTTTTCATTCTACAATTTGGGAATTTCATTTACCTAGATTATACTTATTTCTTGATTACGAGGAGGTGTTCACGAATACTGCAGCTAAATTTTTATTCATGTCTCTGACGTATATTGACCGGTCCACCGAAAACTTTAAACTCCTTCAGAAAATCTGGTTAAGATTTATACTATAAAAATCACAGGGACTCTGATATCCACAAGCAAGCTATCCACTTTCATTATATTAAAGTGAAAGTAGTCACATGTGAGAGGAAATTAGGTGTGATGTCAAAATCTTATGGATTCATCGAGAACCAGTTTGCGTAGCGTAATGGATGATTTTTTGTGTAAACTGTTACAATTAGCTTAGCTTATTACTGTTCTCCAAAATCAAAACTTTTGTCGCCACATTCGTGAATGCCTTCTCGTATATCTTAATTAGAGATATTTCTATTTCTTATCATCTAGAAACAATTGAATAAATTGAAAAATATTTGTACTTTGAACAATTAAAACTAAAACGACATAAACTTTTTCCTATAATTCCATTTGTAATTCGTAGAAGAGAGAATGAGAATTTTATAATTGCAACACCTTGAGGCAGTGTCTAATTTAGTAGATGGCAAGTACCACATTATGTTGTTTGATTTATTGTGAAGGTTTTGGAGGACCTAGATATTTCCAGATTACTGTTTTATGGCATTTCAATGGTATTTCCAAAGCGCCGTCATTACCAAATCTCTGTGCTCTATTCTTATTTGCACCTGCAGGGAATAAGTTTCTTGGATTTTATCATTATTCTGATTATTATTGTGGTTCTTAATTCTTGTTGTTATTGCTGCTAGTCTCTTACTTTGCTCATTCAACCACTTAAAATACGGACTTGTGTATAAATTGCTTAGATATAATAAAGAATAATGAATGCATGGAGAGACGAAGTATAATAAAGAAAGAGAGGGATGACACATCTCAAATCAGAGAGCTGAGATGAGACGTTAACATTTTATTTCAATCTTCAAGTTGTTATAATGTGGTTTGTTCTCTACCGGAATACGAGAGCAAAAGAATAATATATTATTATTACCTACGTGTTATGTGATGTGCGCACATTATTACAAACTACAAACCACAATGGATTGTAATGGACAAAGACAAGTTTAAAAATCCAACTACCCATCCATTCACCATTCAAGTTGTCTAAAAAAAAGAATTTTTATACGCGAGCATCAGCCATGAAGATGATAAATGCATGTATAGTACATGAAACTACACACGCAACACGGTAACACAAGAAAGCGAGAAGAACCACAAACAACCCTCATAATAAGCTGTTGGGGAGGAACATTCAAGCTAATACTTTGTAGCCATAATAATCATCATTGTAATCATCTTCCGCAGCAGCAAGCATGCAACCAGAGGTTTTTAAGGTAATATTTTTTATTAGATGTTGTTGGCTGCATTCTTTTAAGCTGGCTACATGATTATTATTATGATGATGATATTATATTCTGGTAAGCATGTTTTTCTCCTCTTGAGTTTCGATGATGACGATGGGTTATCTATTCCCTATAAGTACAAAAAATAGCAGTCCATTTTACATTTTTCTTGGCCACACTTCTGAGCATGAGACTTTTTACTGTCCTGTTTATCCTTTAAGTACATAGACTTTTAAACAATTGTTTAATAACACAAAAATGTCTCTGAACAATTTTTGTTTATTGGTGGTGGAAAAAATGCATTAAAGACAATTAGAAGCATGCAACTCGTTGAATTTACATATGTGATAGTGGCCAGTCATTCATAAAACACTGCAGAAATAGAGCCCTAAAAGGGAAGGTAGTGTTAGTGTGCACACAAACTAGCAGCTAGATTCTGCTGTCAGTTGATTATACACTAATAGTGTAAATCACAGGGCATTTTATCAACCAAAGCAAACATAACACTGAAATATAAAAATGAAAAGTATGTGTTTATGTTCGCATGATACTCTTACATGACGCCAGTCATTTCAATTCTTTTCAATTTTAAGTTCTTGGGAAACGTGTTCTTGGGTAAGTTTCGATAGATCAAACTTAGGGAAAACTTCTACATAATCATGCCTGAAGTTCAATGACAATCCTAGTAGTTTTTATTGTATTTGCATAAATGTAGTTGATTTTTTAATTTAAAGTTCAAAACTCAACTCCCACACATTTTATTGGAGGATTATGAATGAGTACATAAGGACAAAAGTAAAGAAGCCAGACAAATTCTGCACAGTTACTTGTATGTATATAGTAACAATAGTAAGTCACTTGCTGCAAGTGAAAGGAAAATACGAAAAAAATACAAACTGAAATGTAAGAATAATGAACTAAGCTTACCTCTTGATTTGCCAGCAGGTGATAATGAATTTAATGGTTAGTGTGAAGTAGTAATTTTGTATGCTGCATGACTAGAAGAAAGAAATATATTGAAGTGAAGATGATAAAGACTTTCAGCTTTACAATTTCTTTCTTTTTATGTTCATTTAATTATATTACAATACAATACAATGGATGCGACTTAATATGCATGCTGATCCAAATACAAATCTGGAACGAACAATGCGTGTCTTGCTCTGGCTTCCCGGGCTACAGGTTTGTAGTTCTTTCAGTGTGTCTGACTGTGGTACTGGGAACTTGCTGCCTTGAAGCAAAAAATAAAAACACAGCAAAATCTTCTATACAATAATAATGATAATGAAAATAGTAATAAATGTGAAAGAATCAAGGTTTTAGAGCGCTCAGGGCAACTATATAATATTGGATCGCATAACAAAACCGGAATTATCATTATTAGTATCACTCCTTCACTCCTTTTTTGCTTCAAGCGAATGTCCATGTAGTAACGCAAGTGATTTTTCTTCAGTTTGAAGACTATTGCCAACAATAATCGTATAATGGTAAGTGTGAAGTACCCATTAAATAGTCGCTTTGCTAATAAATCCAGTTGATCTCTAAAATGTATCATTGTCATTCTAGTCCAATTCTAATCGTCATTTCTGTCGCTATCTCACTTTTACAGCACAATATTAATATTATGCAGAGGTATGAAAATAGGAAAAACTGTTTTGCACAACAGATGGCACGGTGAAAGCAAGCTATCCATATTTCGTTTAAAGCTTCGTTGATGATACTATCATCATGATAGCAGTTTGTACATGTTGGTTTCCTTAACACATAAAAAGGTCATCAATTTTTTGTAGTCAACCTCTGATAATTTGATTACATCTTTATTTCGTCCGTCGGTGATGAATACAATAAGAAATCCAATCGCCAGAAACTTTGAGATTCGGCGCTGCCACTGGACTAGCGATCATGAAGCAATTTTAACTTTTAACTTGTTGGTCAAAATGTGAAAAGTAAACCAATCTCTAGCGCATAAAAGTATGTTTTAGGATGAACAATATAATACGGTTAAATAAAATGTTTCAATTTTCATTTGTATCATTCGTTTTCCCTCTGCCCTCTATTCCTCTACAACACTTTCCGTGCATATTCATATGATGTAATATGTAAATAATGCAGAAGTAAATTATTTCTACCATAATCATTAAACGTGTTAGAGTATTTTTTATAGTTGAAAAAACAATTATTTACTGTTGGTATCTGTTCTGTATAGTTTCATTCAGCTCATCACTGTCATCAAAAGAGGACATCACACAGAACTATGACTTTCTTGAGCAATTTCTTCTTGATTATATAATGTAAGAGCTGTCCACATTGCCATTTTACGTGCAACGTGTGTGTAATGCTCCATTCATTCTTTGTATACCAACCCAGCATCCAGCATAACTCCTTGTAATTGTGCGAAGACGATGCAAGATTTAGCATGACATGCTGCAGAACAACGAGATATCCAAGAAGGGAAATCTTTATCTGCACCTCTCAAACTTGCTTGACCATTCGTATTTGAGGAGCACATTTTCCTTCGATACATTTCTTGAGACAGACATTCGAATTTTATCTTTGAATCCTGTTCTCTTTTTGCCTCTAAACTTTTATCACCTTCTAAGAGGTTCTCAGTGTCAATTTAGGAATATTCATGACACTTGATGGCATTCATAAAGATTTATATAATATATAATAATAATAATAACATTAATAATAATGTTAAAGAAGAGGCTATTCTCCACGTATATCTGACGAATGAGGCAGGCAAATGAGCAGTCACTCTTACAGCATGAGCTTGTTGAATTTTTAATAGGAGGAGAAGTAAACTCTTCGCGACTAAGAGGCTGGATAACGACGGATAAGGACAACCGAGATATATTTTCTCTTTTAGCAGGGGCTGCATTGGTCGTTAACCAATGAAAATTTATAACATTAAGTTATAAAATTCATTGTAAATAGAAACACCATTCTGGTTTTATCACTTTTTACGTTCTTCGCTCCATTAGGACACAAATGCAAACCATTCTAGGCTGACATGATTAAGTTTCGTCGAATTCTTCCATTTATCCAATCGCTACACTTTAGTCACTTAACAGCAATTCCTCATTGTTTCATATTTTACATGGTAGGTTTTATGCCAAGACACCAATTTCAAATTAAGTTCCGTTCAAGCAAAAGGAAGAAAAGTCAATGTTTTGGTTTGTTGCTCTGATTCTTTTCGTAAGTCAGTCTGACAATCACAATCGCTCATTAATTTGATTACTATATTGATTTATTTTAAACCACCTTAACACCATATCTGTGGATCAACTGAATTCTTATAGTTTGTCAACGACACATGCATTAGATATTTGAAGTCAAAAACACAAGTATTCAATGAAACATGCATTGCGAGCGGCTTCCGATCGTATTTTATTTTAAAAAATCCGATAAGTTTTATAAGGATGTTGAAATTGAAACCGATATAACGAAACCTTCAAGTCTCTCCTAAGTTTAAAACAAATTTTTTGGCTTATGTTAGACTCACGGATGTATTTGTTGACGACTGTCGAGCTGATACTTGATTTAAAGTGTTCCTGCATGTTGAATATTTCATATCTATCGAAGGAGAAAGGAAATCCGAAGGAGAGAGAGACGAGCAGAGATAAAGTGATCAAATGAACAAGGGAATGAAATGCATTTTTCTAGTAATATAAATGTAACTACAAGCAATAAAAGTCTCTCTCTGCACATCTTTTTGGGAATGCAGAGTTTGTTGTGAGGTTTGATGATGTTGTGTTTGATAGTGCATACGCATGCAAGCAACCTTGTGTTGCATATCTTCGTTTTATCTCTATCTCTTCATTTAACCAGACGAATTCAACAATTTTTGTACTGCCTATGAACAAAAATAATGACAAGATCTGTTTTCGTAATTGAAGAGAATAGTGATGACTTGAGCTAGTTAAGACTCTCCTACATAGTATGCGTTTCAAATTCAAAACATGAACGAGCTAACCAGATGCAGCACGGTGTTTCTTGAAGAAATGCTAAAAATTACCAAACTCACTCGTAAGATCTTTTTATTCACTTTAGTATGTTTGCTCTTCAAACTAAAATAATTCCTTTGTAATAATTAAAAGTATCTCCCATATAGAATAATTAAATTATTTTCTGACTGGGTTTTAAACAAATAAAGACAAGCATTATATGCTTTCGGTTCCTAAAATATAATACTTTTTGATATCAAAATTTCTAATATCTCTAATAATATATTTCAATTTGCTTTAATATATTCATGAAATTAAGATAAAGTGTTAATTGTTGAGTAGACAGCAAAAGGACTGAAAACTACGAGGGAATCATTTAATACCGAGCACAACATCAGAAGTATTTTTATTGCTTTGATTTTTAGATAGATTTTGTTTCATTTCATCAGCAAAGTAAAATAAACTGCGCACCCATTCATTTACATTAGTATACATTCAGAGTGCATGCCTCCCATTTTCTTAAATCACTAAACATTTCTCCGAGGCGTGCTTCTTGGGCGGTGCAAAATGAACGAGAAAATATGGGATACGAATATTACGCGAGATATTGTGGAACAGGGATACGGAAAAGCAGGCAACAGGAAAAAGAATAGTCCACCAAATGTCCCTAAATAGTCTACTTCGAAATTATCAACCCGGAATAATAGTCAACTGTGTATAGTTAGCCATTGACAGTAAAAAATTGACATAATTGACAGTAAATTGACTGTGAAAAATGTCATTTGTCTGTCATAAGTAGATTTCAGTTTTGGTATGTTTAGTATGCATTCAGCCTTGAAGGAGTCAACGTTTAAAGTTTTTGTGATTCTCAATCGGTGTGCAAATGATAAACTCATGAAGTGACAGCTATGAAGGAGAGCCACAGTTGGTAAGACCGAATCATGTTTCTCTATTCATTCACGAGTATATTCTTACACTACCCGGATTTAAAAAATGCATCTCAACATACCCCACCGGAGCACTGTAAGAAGTTTTCTCAAATAAACTCAAATCTAAAATATATAAAACAATATCAACTTAAAATGGCCCAGATAAGCATTTCGAGAATCTAAGACTTTCTGTTATAATGTTAAGCTTGTCATTACGTGGCTAATTTGTATAATTTTAAAAATTTAGACAATGCTACATTTGACTATAATTATTAATTCGTCTACATTACCTAATTGATTGTTTCTCCTAGTAGCTAATCGGTAGACAATTTCCGGTTGACTATGTATCAGTTGACAAATTTGCCAGTAGCCTGCTTTTCCCAGACCCTGTTGAACATTACAAGTTTTATGTTAGATTACATTACATTTTCTTTTCTAAATGTTCTTGCCATCCAAGCTACCAGTATACTAACACCAACATGCAACATCAATTTCATTGTCTCGTCGCCCCAACACCACCGCCGTATTTTTTAGAACACCCCACAAGCCAGCCCCAAAAATAATACTCTACATTTATCGTATAAAGTGTACACGTAGCAAGTATATTATTATTATTATGATTTTGTATTCTGTATATATTTTTCTTCTCTCGATGAGATAATATGGTGTAAGGAAGTGGCGAAACCAAGAATTCACTACGACAAGCAATGGTGCAATAAAGGGAAATATGCTTTCATCCAAATTCCAAAACTAGAAACTCTTTTCCTTCCTTATTTTCTTTCTCGATGAGTGCTAAATAAATTGCGCTGAGGCATGTTCTGTAGACAGCCAAAAATGCACACACACCATTCTCCATTCTTTTGGTGAAGCAATAATAACAGGCGTGAGAAATGAGTTCATTTTTCCTGGCGTAAGTTTGTGCCAACGAAAAACAGCAGTTCAAGTCTGTTACTTGAGCCTATTGTCGACTGGAGAAACATCAGCAACACACAAACGAAAATAGTTTCAAAACATTGTATGCATAGAGCTATTTATCATGTATGCTCGCATTGCAATTTACGCAAGTGCATAAGAATACAATAAATTATATCAAAAATTTTATTCATTTTTTCTCTACACAGTATGGTTTTCCTTATACTGGTTTGCTTCCATAGATAAGAAAATGCCATAAAGGAGGAAAGCTTACAAGCAAGAGACAAAAGCAATATTGGAGGGATTGAGCACACTATTTTTTATTCTGTCTTACTAAGCATTTAACATTGCTGCGCACGATATTGTCCGCCTTTGAAGAGAAAGAGACAGAAGACGGAGTGAAAAGGCTCCTAGTTTCTCCGAGTAAAGCTTTATTTGAAAGTTTATGGTGTAAGTGTGTGTATGGCGTAATATATGCATACTTCATAATATTATTATCCCTGCCAATGAGATTTTCTCCACCAACACATTTTCATATAAATTGGCTTGTTAAACACAGCACCTACATTGCTTACTTCAAATTGAACTCACAGCGACTGTTTATGAATTTAACCACTCTCTTTGTCACTTGTCGTATAGTACTTCGTGTCGTAGTATCAGTCACCACTGGTTTACAGTTAGAGCATGTGAACAAGGTTTGGTTAAATAAATATTGATGCTCAATCTACCATTTCTCGCAATTTCAGGGGTTTGGGCCATTCTTCATTCTTTTGGGTTAATGCATAAAATAAATTGTAGGTTTAATTAATTATCCAGGTGACTTGAAATAAAGAAAATGATATACCTGAGTGAGGTATAAAACTCAGACCCAAACGTCTTTTCAGACAGGACTATGCCATTTCGATTATTTCATAGGCACAGTATCAGGTACTTGTATTTTTCAATATTGTTGGCTGAAGGTAAAATTCAATCAGAGTACACTTTTTGGTTTAGTAAAGATAAGAAACGCAAAGATGAAGATGAACAGGATTGCAGTCAGGAAGAAGCTTAATGTTTCTCATCTTTGCGATCAAATTGTGGAACCTATGAAAAGAACAGTTTGAAATATTGTTTTGCTACGGTCTCCTCATAAAACGTAGACAATGAATAATCTGAAAGGGAATGCAGTTATTAGATTTGAGTCAATTATTCAACAGAAGATTCATGACGCATTTGTGTTTCCTTGAAATAAAAGCCGGAAAGGGTAACAGAAAACGAACGAATGAGAGGCGCAAAAATAATTGCTTAGAAGTGCGATAAAAAAGGCCTGGCGGCTTTTTATACTTAACTGTGTGTAAGCAGAAATTCCAGGTGAATCTCTGTATACATCTTACAAAAGTATTTTTTATTGAGGAACTGTCTTTCAAGAACACTGATAGACTTACAATAGAAATGCTGTATGAAATAGTGTGGGAATGCCCTGATGGGTTCTTTCCTGATGATGAGATTGAAGGCTTGTGAGTAAATGTTGTAAATCAGCCGGCTTCTCTAATGCCCTTTCTTTATTTTGGTGATGCCAAAATTATATACTTTTGTGGTACAATCTTCACACAGAGTCTAAAATACTGACACAATCTTAGAGCGGATTCTGTGGATATTCTCCCCTTTTCTTGACAGGACAACCCTTTTCCTTTCATCCTTTATAACTATAACCACCTCGGCACACAGGTTGTGTGTTGCTGATTCTTTCCTTTTCCCTTCTTAAGTAACAGCTTGTTGACTCATGCAGCGGATCATGTATACAATACTGAGGTCATAAATCATTCACAAACTGTTTTGGTATTCTTGTCTCCGTCTGTCTTATGTCTTGTGTGAGACCGAGAGTTGTCACGAACTTTGAGTTATTTATTTTGATTTTTTTCTTAGAATTTTACTGTTACTCCGCTTGCTTTGGACAAACCTAACATACGCTCTTGCTTACGTTTGGACCAATTTACCGGTTAATGGTCATAAACTGTTTAAAAAGCGTGGTATAAAAGATGAACTTGATGAACTATGTTTTTACTCATTTACACTCATTACTACACTATAACGCATAAAACGGTTCAAACAGAAGATGTTACACTGAATTAAAAGCCCTAAAATTTTGATTTTTATTATTCTGAATTTTTGTATTATGCATTTTGAATTCTCTACGTTGGTGACGAATTTCAAAGACCGCACCTCAAAGTTAGAAATTCAGTGTTTGGAAAGAGCCTTATTTTAAGTAATGATTGAGCAAGCGTACGTTAACGCTTAACTACAACTTTGCTACTTCTTTTGAGGTTTTCGTAGGCAGAGCAAAGCTGGATACGTTGTACACCATAATCTAAGATGTCCCATGTGTTTAATGTTCATCCAAATAATCAAATTTCTGCAAAACTGGTACAGGGTTAATAAGAGTAGCTACATCAGCGGTGTCTGTATTATGTAAATGTATTTCGTAGGAG
>VYYJ01002744.1:0-19700 GCA_021029165.1 Cyphoderus albinus | reverse complement strand
TTAATGCTTGAGGTTTTACACTTTTGTATAAAAAAAGATGGAAACTCGTGAAAAAGTTGACACTTACGATTAGATGATTGCAATGAAAATAACATTTTGATGGTCTTCCTTAGTAGTAGTAATACTACAGAGAACACTCTACTTAATAACAAACGAAACATGTTTTAAAAAGTCCACGGAAAATTATGATTTTATTTTTAATCTGTATAATAGAATTGGAATTATGTATCTTTTAATATCTGTAACTCTTCGTTCGACTATTGGATGAAAAACAAACAAAAATTGTAATCATCTATCATCTAGACTTGAGGAGACACAGTTGACACTGGTTGAATTGTCTCAAGATAACTCTAACAAGATAAAGACTCCCAATGTCCCAATAACTGGAATGAATTGCCCTCATGCATGGAAAATGATTAGAAATTCTGTTCTATTATTCCCTCGACGTCGCGATCTCGCGAGAGAACTGTCATTGCTGTGTGTGTGTCACCCCATCTGCTCTTCGCGGAAATAGGAAAGAAAATTCCTCAATTCCTCCGTCAAAACGGACAATTAACGAAAAAGTTTACAGCGGAACCCTAAAAAGTTTTAAACGCAAATGAATCAAGCCAAAGTCCATTGGATGACGAATATTCATGAGAATAAAATCACTTGCTATTTGGTGGGACGGTAGTGAAAGTATCAAATCTGAAAAACAATCTGGGAATTGAGATGTGTTCTAATAATAAACTACCCCCGACAATTAATAGGTACATTTGACTGAAACATTGAATATTGAGTATCGGTTTTCGGTCTCTACTAAATGATAAGAATCGGTTTAGCTCTATGTAAAATTAATTGCTTTCATTATCTCAGTCGTTTATTAGCTTTAATGAAATGGTGGATATTTGCTTGACCTTATTTTACGATGATTTCAAAAATATTGCTGTGGCCATTCAGATGGTAAACAAATTAAGTCATGACTCATGATTATGATTAACATCCAACATCAGCATCAAAAATTCATGTCTTTGAATTAAAAATTAAAGTAAGTACACAGGTACATTTAACAATTTGGTATTTTAAAGAGATTCAATGGAAATGTATCGCTTTTCTTTAATTGTCTTGTCACTCCATATAAATAAACTGCATTACCATGTTCGAAGATGTCACTCAAGCAAAAATACCAGCAAGCGATCATATATGTACCAATGCCTAGCGTAATATATTGTAACGAAGGTTTGAAATATTTTTGGCATCTGTTTCCTTTTCGAAAACACCATTATCGAATGCCGAAACAACATCATATCATTACCACTTTATGGTGCTGATTTACCGATGCTGCGTATGTAATACTGACTTGGTTCGCGTTAAAGCCGTAAGTCGTCTCGTATCGTAAACCTAGAGCTGCAGCCGAATATTTAAGTAGTTTGCCTTGATTTTGCGAAGTTGGAAGTTGTAAAGCGGCAGCTACCCCGTGGTGACTAACAAAAGTTTGATTTCAAATGTAAAGATACGTGCATACCTACACACAACATCTCCGTATTTAATATTTATATTTCTTGTTGGCTATAGACTGTAGAGAAGACGCCGCATAATGCTGCTTACGAGTTGCGATGTAAGGTACCAAATCTCGGTTCCATCCAAGTAAAACAAGAGAAATGCTGCTTTTCAGCTTTTCCTTTGCTTTGTAATAATAACAAAATGAATTTATAATGGTGCGAATGTCTAAGATAAGTTCATAAACTATGGTTCACCATTGATTTTGGATATTCACATGGGCAATTTCAGGAAAACGTGGTCGAAGCAGTCGGTTTGTAAAACATGTTCATCTTTCAGTATTCTTAACAACAGTACTATAACTTTGTAACATGAACGCATCTACGTGAAGGCTGTGAGGTATACAACAACAAGCGTAAAATTTAATCACATTGCATTGTGAAGCTTTTGCTGGCACCAGGAGAATCTCCAAAGTATTCACTGGCTGCACCACCGTCCTGTCGTGGGTTTTAAAGTCTCTGCAACATATTATTCGCATCACTCAAATGCCTCTCGACAAGATTATTTTTCTTTCTTCTATCAGTTTTGTTTGAACGCAGCAACCCTCTGCGACTGGATTAGTCGAATGTCTTGAGAAATTCCACTGACATTCGGATTTCGGATGTATGATCCGGCTAATTTTACAATTCCGAATATTCCGATCTCAGTTTTGTCTGGGCAAACAGAAGTAGTTGCACTACTAAAGGCGTACTTATTTTATTGTCTCAAATCTCAAACACACTTTGTGTTATGTACATCTTTCAGCGACGAATTAAATTACAGTAAACTTTTCGTCGTCATTTTCTTTTCGGTACGTCTAATCAAAGAATTGTATCGGTAAATTTGTGACTATAATGTACAGTTCTCGCCAATTTCTAGAAGGTCAGACTGCAAACAGCAGTCTCTATGTTCACATTGATTGACAAAGTAATACAAACAAAAGTGGAAATCGGCTGAAGTTTACACTTGTACAATTTATTACTAGACCGACTCAGCAATTTGCCATAATTGTTTTCCAAGTCTCTTATCCATTATATATGTACAATAAAATTATTCTTAGGGGATACGTAAGTTACTGACAATAGCAAACCTTGACATTGATTTGTGCTCTTAAAACTGATTTCTGCAATGCATATGCATTTATGTACGTTGTTTTATGGTTGAGTTACATGCGTTTAAAACGTGGAAACTTTCCATCTATTCCATGGTTCGCTCGAAAGACACGAATGCGAGTTAAAAAGTTAACGCGAAGAAAATAGATGATACTTGCTTAATCAAATTAGAATTATGTTTTAATTGACGCTCCAGGTGAAAGTACTAAAGTATTAAAAGTTAACTAAGTGATTACTATGTTAGGTAGTTTTCATTCTTTAACTTCTTCCATAAATATCAGTTACCGTTCTTCTATTAAAGTTTACAATTGTTCGTCGAATTTGAGTTTTCTGTTCTGAAGTTCAAACATTTAAATTCATTCTCACCGCCGTTATATTGCAGTTATTTCCGGTTGTTAGTTGTTTAGTTTCGGCACATAAATAATACCGCTTATTAGATGGTATTTAATAATGATTTTAACGTATATCATATTCATAGTCCGTACACACACGATGAGATGAGGTACTATAAAAACTAGTGTTTGAATAAAAGAGTGAAGAATCGTGCAGCTACATGGCACACTTTTTATACATTTCCCTTTTATCTCATTATAATTATTAAATGTTTATATATTTATAGCTTTGCAGCTTTTGATGTGTGTTAATAAGCGATGTTACTTGTAACTGTATACCCAACGTCCATTAATGTTATTGGTCTACACCAACTAATGTAGTTTGTTCATATTATGCTCATTCAGCCAAATAACACTTTTACTTTAGGTGAGAGGTGTCGTTGTTTATAGATTTTATTTTACTACCTGGCCAATTTGGATGAATTGATATGAAAGGTGCTACAACTTTTTTGTAGGAAGGAATGTTAAAAAGTTTGTAAAAGCAGCCAACCAGCCAACATAGCAGAATGTACAAAGTATATTCTCCAACTATCTATATTTGTCTTGACGGATGTTGTTAGCATCGTTTGTTAGATATAGAAAAGTTAGTAACGTTTACTAAAATAAAAATATAAAACATACCAACCTATAAAATCTGATGTTATGGTGCTGAACGTGATGCGTAGGGGTACTTAATGTGATGTAATGTGCTCACTCAATTCATTATTATTATAGAGTGATCACTTTATATGTATCAAAGTAAATCTACTTCTTGCAATTACTTGCCATTCTGTTAGATGCCAAAAGAGCAAATCAAGATACAGACATTATTGTAGTAGATTCGATAAGTAAACTGCAAGACACGTCCATCCAAACCAGAGAGTAGAATAGAGCATGCTTATTTGTTCAAGATTCGAAAAGCTTTATTTCAGTTTCAACCGGAGTTTTTCATTCTTCCCCATTCAGTTGTTGGCTCGAGTGATAAGCTGAACTTTTGCTTGCTTAATTGTAAAAGTTCCATTTTATTTTACGCTTCTCTTCTGACTTAAACAGATGAAATTGCAGTGATATCAAGCTTTTGTGAACAGAGCATGTAAAAATTCACGACCGAGTAAGAACTGTAAGTGAATAAACCATGGTTCAGTGCGGAGTGCAGAGCCTAAAGTATTAAGCAGAAAGGCTTACTGATGTTTGCAGTTATAAAATTGTTGTCCACCCGTTAGGTCACTTTTTGAGAGATCACAATGTATAAAACTAACGAAATGCTTGGTTTTGTAGCATTGTAAGGAAATAAAAGTGAGGTCCAAACCAAAAGTACTTCGTCTAATAAGGTTTAGGTGTGTTTGTGAAGAAGGTGTATGAATGATTATTGCCTTTCGTTCTGCTTTACTCCTAACCTCTTCAATTATTTGAGTTCTGTTGTTTAATGCATCATTGTGATTCAAAGTGAAAATGCCAAGGGGCAGCAGGGTTGGATTTTTGAAGCAGCTTAAAGGAAGCTTTGATACATATGTTGTTTAACCAGAGAATGTTCAGTTGTGATTACCCAATTTTTCTTTGCAGGTTTCGTCGCAAAACATTTGATCATTTGTGTCTTGTGTGAAGTAATGTAAACACGGTGTTTTTACAAGCTTTGTTAAAGCATTAATATGCAAACGACATAAAAGATGTGAAAGTGCCAAGTCTGTGATAGTTTATCATAAAGTTTTGAGAAATATGTAGAGCCTTTAGTTTGTCCGAAATCCACATTTTTTATTCATGAGCTTTCGAGGTAAAATTTGAGCTCCCGTATTTAGCAGTGACAGAAGTGTCAAATTAACTGTATGTAAAAGTTAGGCATTTGGCCTATATTTTTCTGTTTTGTATATATTTTCCTTCGCAAATTAAATGAATGCTCTAAAAGATTTACAAGATGAAGGGAAAGAGACTAACAATCAGAATTAGAAGTTATACAAACAAATACAATTCAGATCAGATCATGTGAAGTGAGGTTTGTTCTTGCTCTTACAATCGTAATGTTCTCGTTAGCCACTGTTATTTGTATCTGTCAGTTTTTCTTGTGTTTTGTGCTGTCCGAGTCCGAGCTTAATGTTTCATTGGTAGGTATAACACAGCGTATTGCGGCAAAAATACTGGAAATTGCCAGGTATTACGAAACGTCGTTAGGTTTTTAATGTTGGTTGGAACCTGAATAAAGCAATACAATCGAAAGCAGGAGAGTTTGCAAACTTAATAGTTAAGCGGTCAATCGAGCGGAAGTTTTTTTTGCTGGCCAAGAATTGGTTCCATTATAGTTCTATTGGACTTTTCGTGTATCTTTCCAGTTAGAACATATTACTTGAAGTAGTATGCAAGTTCTATATTATTGTAACATCTATGAGAACTCTGATCGATACTTTTATGGTAAGTGGTCAGTTGATGTCAGGTTGTGAAGGAAGGTAAACCCATAAAATATCCACAAAGACACACTGCAATCCCATGTTAAGTTTAAATGCGTACATAACGTCAGCAGGTGGTCAACTCAGTTTGATAAAACCGTCGCAGATATAAGATTATCTATACATACTTATTGATGCATGTGGAAGGAATATTACAGAGCAGAGAAACGTGTGTAAATTCCGTTTTTCATTCATACCATCATTTGCTTTAGGAAAAGTAGAAAATGCCTCATTTTCGAGTTAAAGTTTTCCCAGAAGAAAAAGGGTCATAAGTCCATTTTGGTCTTGGTCCATTTTTGACTAGTTGAGTTTACACTAAAACAATACAATATACATTTCTTGCCGCTGACAGCCTTAAATACAATTTCCCTTGGTCTGGGTTGTCCTTGCCGGCTTACACTAAATGATTTAAAGAAGACACTGGCAACCAGCAAATGTATGTATGCAGCTTCATATTGCTATAATAGACTGATCCTTATTTATTCTGGTCTTGTTTCCTATTAAGTCACTTTTTATGGAATTTTACACTTAACTAGGGTCTGAGTTGGGATAAACTGCAATCGAAGTGCTTAAGACTTGCATGCTTATCGTCTCTGTTGCAATTTATAGCGTGTCACCGTGATTCAATAGTCCCAAGTTGTTATATTTTATAAAAATCCAGGTCATTTAATAACTGCAGCATAACATTTGTCAGCCAATGTGCTGTGATGGCATTTTTATATGGTTAGTGACATTGCTTCATTTCTCCTTGTTTTGTTGATAGTTTCACATGGAGCATGTGCAGTTCAGTCGTCAACAACCTGACTCAGTTTGGTTTGTTATTCAGGACTCAGGACTGCTTTCTGCTGTGCCTTGCTCTTTTACTTGTCTTCCGGCGAGTAAAAGTAGAGCTACCGAAAGTTTTGTTAGTTGAGGCATGCTTTTTCTCTCAAGTTTTAGTATCCTCGCTGCTTCTCTCGCGTGCAATAAACACGCGTCTACAAAAATTAGATAACCAAAGTTTCCTTTTCTGCTTCCATTTTGTTCAGTTTTTTCTTTTTCACAATTCAGTTGGCTGAATTTAATACAAGATTTTCTGTTTTTATCATTCTCTTCAAAAATGAATTTAATTTTTGAAATCATTTTATTTTGTAGGTGTGATTAATTTATAGTATTTAGTTTCTGATCGAACTTTACATTGAGCATCATTGAACCCTTACGCCTAAAATTTAAAAATTGACAAGTTGATTTACATACAAATGAAATCGCTATACTGAAAGTGTTTTTCTTTTTCCGTCCGCACAACTTGAGCCTAACAGGAAATTGTAAAACGAAAAATTTATCTTCTGCGAAACCTTATTGGTGCTGTAGTGAATAACCTACATTAGTTTTTGTTCGTTCGTTTGTAAGTAAGTACCGTTCTAATTTTTTACAGTGGAATAAACTACAAATTTGTGATATGGTGAATAGCGGTGGCGGTGAAACTTCATGGAGATTGAAAGCCGATTTCAATAAAATGTGACTCAGGAGATAGTTTTTAGAAAGTATCACATAACTGCAATTTCTAGTTTTACTAGTCTAGTATTGTGATTTTCAGTTGTAAACTTGCTTGTTCGTCACTTCTTGAACTGCTTCCACTATGAACATTTTGTGTTTACCAGTTCTAATAGGAAATATTAGATGACCAATAATCCAAACACTTTGCTGACTGGAACTGTTACTAATGTTTACAGTTCAAATAATATCTGCATAATATCGAAAAGCATAACACAACATTGTTTTTCTTTTGTGAGAAACTAATTTTAACATTTACGATGCCACTGCTTGGTCTGTTTGAGGAAAGAAAGTGAATATTGTAGTCACTAACAAGTAAGTATCCCAGGCTGAAACGTTGATAACGTACATACATTTAAAAGAAATTTTAAGCACGTATTGCAGTAGATTGCGGTTCTACCAGTGAGGAGCATACTGTAAAATGTCCGCATCGTTACAAAAGCAGCATTACAAAGGTTAATAATGTCCTGACTGAGTAATGATGTCATATTCTTTTTGCTTGTTATTTCAGAAAACTCATTCGATAATTTCTGATTATTGCAATCAAAGAACGGCTACTTCGTTAGGACTATCTATACCTATTAATGAAGTCATAGACCATAAATATTGTTGTGGCTTTTAGTGATCGACAAATCGAAAAGCATAGCATAGATTTCAGTGAAGTTGTCCTCTGTGGCTTACATTAAAGGAATTTGGATGGGTAAATATCTAAAATATTCGGAAATAATGCAGAAAATCGATTAATACGTGCTAGGATATACATAAAACGCAGTCATAAATGAAAACGTTGGACAGCAGTAATTCCGCAGAGAAATACATCATTTCAATGTAATTTATGGGCGATGGTTTTGATGTTTATACCCATTGCCTTAAAGTGGTTGGAGCAAACTGAGCTCTGTGCTACTGTTGAAAAAAAAAGTTGAAGGACGTTTGATACTCATGCAAAAATGTCAATGATATAAAAGAATGCTTAACGAAATCAGCACAAGTAATACGTAGCATGTTTGGTAGTTGACTTTCCTCACTCGATACTTTTTTTCTGAAAATAATAACGCTCGAAAATACTGCTTGCGTGGTTCAGGTCCAATAATTAAATTTTTTCTGCTCCCGGAGAATGGAGAATAATGTTTTATTGTGTTGGGGACATTTAGGGCTGGAGCGTAACAGTAAAACAATTTTAAACTGAGCGTGCATGAAAATCTGAGGTTAGGAGGAAGCACAATACTTATTGATTAACGCTTGTGCAATGCAATCTGAATTATTTTATGACATCATTACATTGCAGTTAAGTGGTTGGAAATTTTGCTAGGAGCTCAATAGTCACACTTGTGAATTCCAAAACTAATAATGCTTTGGACTTTGACTTTTGCGCCTGTTAGTGATGTGATGAGTGATGCTTTTAGATTTGCTGAATAAGAGATTCTCATTTAAGCATCTATAATTCCAGCTAATGGGTTTGGTTGATATGAGGTTTAATTTGAACGATTTTAATATAATTTAAGTGTTGGGTTTTGTAGATTGTGATCAATATTGTGATTTATACAAAAGACATTTTGTCTAAGTCTGAACAGACCTGGTATAAACTCTAATTTGAGGAAAGTACAAAAATCACATCCAGTTTTATCATGCAGTGGTAGTGGTATCACTATAACATAGTTTTAAATGGAATGTGACAGCGACGCAGCCATACAACGATACAACTTGTAAGTTTTACAAGTATACAGTGGTTGAGTGAATCTTTGGATGCTTTTCAGGTGTAATGAATAGGAATAATGTGAGAAATTGAAATTCCACAATCCAAGCAAGAACTTGCTGAGCAAGTTGAATAAAATTATGTGTACTTGACCACCTCATTACATCAAACGTTATCTACTGGAAGAAACCTTGAATAAAAGAAAAGGTGGATTTGGAAAACTGTGTTATCCATAATTTGTTCTCCTACCTTCGTGGTCATAATCCTTACAGTAGTGTATTTACTTACACTCACACACATGAAATATCAATATTGGGAACGCAAAGGGAGAAAATTTTCTTCCCCCAACACCGATGTCAGAATCATCAGATCAGTCGGAAGTTGTACCAACCAAGAAACGAAACAAGTATGATTTCCTCTCCCTTAAATTCGTCTTCGTCTTTTTCAATGATGCCTTTGTAAGTAAATTTTTATCTTTTGTTCATAAATTTAGAATATCCATTGTAATATACTGGTTTATATACAATATTTAATTTAAGTAATGGGCACTTCGCGATTTATTACGTAATCGTACAATGGTATTTGTGGTATATGACTCACAAACGTCTGCAAAGTTCGCAATATAGAATTCGCGGGTTACACTTTTGTACATTACTAAATCGTGAGACAGCCAAGAAATTGATATTTTATACACATCGCGTTACATGCCATAATCTTAGCGGTATTTATATATTTACATACTTTTATTTATAATCGTACAAAAACACTATACGGGCACATAGCATCCTCGTGATATTCTGATGTTTAAAGTCACACAAATAAATATTTCACATTATTGGTTTTCCTCGTAAAATGTTCTGATGATCCCAGTTTTGAATACATATATATGTAGAGCCAATTTTATGAGCCAAACTTTAAACCATGTCATCTTTAGGATAAAATAGATGCATTCCCACAAATGACTTAAAATGCTTTCCGGTGAAGAAAAAATTACAATGGGAATCATATCGAGGCAGTACTAATGTCAAAGTGATATTCCCTCGGTAGCAGTTACAAGCGTTATAAATGTCATTGTCGGTCTGAATTCTTCATGCTCTTGCTCTTGAGTGAGCAATGACTGCTGCAGTTTAAAGAGGCGTAGCAGAGTGAACATGAAACCATGGATCATTTATTAACCTACATTATATATAATTTGGCTCTTGAAGAGAATAGAAAAAGGAACTTCAGCATCGGCTTGAGAAATGTTAGTTTCTTGGGTTTTCTTTGCGACTCCATAAACAATCATGTGTAAAAAATACACAGACCCCGGTGTTTTTTAGTTCTATTCTTTTTTCGAAGTTGAAGTGAAACATTTACATATAACGTATGTCCAAGTCCAAAAGACTTTGGTTGTTGGACTCTTACCAGAAAAGAAGCAAAGCGCCACATCGACCGTTTCCCAATGTCAAAGTTTTTTCTCTTTTGGACGTACAAAGTACATTGAGTTGTATGTTTTCTGTATCCTTTCTTTCGGCAATTGTTTGTACTTTTAACCGTAGTAAGCCAGTGTACATTCTAGCACTGCATTGACCGAGTTTAGGACTTCTTCCGCAGTGTCGCATTTTTAACCTTGTGTTTTGACGTGCTCTTCTCTCAGTAACATTTTTTTCTTTATAAAGAAAAGTGTAGGTTAAGTAATCGATAAAGCATCTTTTCACTCATTAAATTCAAGATTCTAGACCTTCGGAAGGACGTTTGATGGTTTCTAAAATAAAAGTATTTACATCATCACCTTTTTAATTCAGCATCAGCTTCAAATGAAATTCTCTTTACATGATTTCATTACATAACATTTTAGTTTTTGATGAAAACATGTTTTATGAGAGATGTGCAAAAAAATTAAATTAAATGCAGTGGGCAGTAAAAATGACTTTATAATGGTAAATTGTATCTCACTCTAGAGACTCACAATGAAACACAGTTTGCCATCACAAGGAATGTTCATCATGGTAATTATACTAATTTGGGGGATTGTCCCATTTTGGCACGCACGAACTTTTGATGGAGCAGATAAAATCAGCGTAACATTGAAATAAACCATAGCGAATAATGAAATTCCCGAGGAAGAAGGGAATAATCAACTTTGTTTTATGGGTTGTTTGTTGAGTCCCATGTTAACCTCAAACCAGTGATGATATCTATTATTTTTAAACAAAGATCTGCAGTACGTTGCAGTGTAACCTTTCGTACTTGTTAAAAAGTAATGTAATATTACATGTATAAATGTTGGAGAAAGTGTTCGCGATAATGGCGTATTTTTGTACAGCGACTCGAGTAAAATAGCTTTTGCAGACTGCCGACGTCTTCAAATGATCACCATTAAAGCATTAAAGCTGTCAGTTACGTGAGGTTACTTTGTAGCAAAGAAAGCACAAACATGCCTGTTAAATGATGATAATATGCAATTTATAGGCAACGTGGCCGTATCAAAAGTTAGGGATGACGTATATAGAATTGTTATTTTTCTACATTGACCGAACCTGCATTCCAAAATCAAACTGCAAGAACAACAAAGTCGGGTTTATTTAGTTTGACGGACTTTCTCTGTCTACTAGTGTGTGGGTGAGAAAAGTACTGCATTCCTAGGCTTGTGTAGTGTCACGCTTTCCTCTAAATCAGCTAAGACTTTTGTTGCAGACGTAAAGTGTGGCTAGCTTAACGAGATGGCCCAGTTGTCCCTGCCCTGCTGCTACATTTTATGTCTGTTAGTTAATCTTTTCATCTAAGTAACTGTACGCGACTGTCCACATTGTGTACATACATAATTGGTAGGAGAAAAGCATAAAATGTACGTCAAAGATACCTAACCGCAAACAAGAAGTAATTTGATGCATTTATACAGTCAATCTCAGAACTGGAAGTGAAAAAGTTGTTAAAGTACGTAATAGTAATAGTATATACATAGCTTGCTGCGCATGAAATTTTTGATGATGGAAGTATGGTCTGGCAGGCTTTTCCGGAGTGATTGTTCTCATAAAAAAAACTTTTCCCTCAGCAATTCTCATTCACGAATTTTTCTCTAGCACTACTCATATTACGTGTGTGTAGCGGAGGTGATGCTGTTAAAAGTTTTATATAAGTTGTAATGTTAAAGTAATAAGAGTAAAAGTAAATCATATGGAACTATGAAATATTTGTGAATATTGCAGCTTTCTAGGGCTCTAATATAAATACTTTCTTCTGAGTTGTTCTTTTGCTCCATTAGAATTCTATGAATGCCTTTTTATGTTTTATGCATTCCTTCGCCACTGAAGTAAACGGGTAAGAAAAGTTAGGATATAACTAAAAGTCCATCATTGGCAAATTCTCTGAAAGGTGAAAGTCAACAAAAGTTATAATGTAGCACAGAAACTTTGTAACAGAGTACGTCAGGCTTACGGACTCCTGGTAGGTGTTGATCAATGACTTACATTGCAATGTGAGTGTGGAGTGAAGCTGTCCGTCTTTAACTTTTAGCGTCAAGTCACTGTGTATAATGCTTTTGCACTTATACTCATGCAGGAAGAATTGTAACGCTGCGACAGGCTCTTTGTGCAAAGCCATATGCGAAAATTTATGAAAAAGGAAAAAGAATACAGGTACAGTTTTTGTAGCTTTCATTTTGTGTCAGTTTTCACCTACCTTTCTTTTCCAAGAAAAATGGAATAGTAATGCCATGTGGTATCCGCAAAGAAATCGATACTGTTTCCCGTGCTTTCCTCTCGTATACTTTGAATGAGTGAATGAAGGAAAAAGCATCCTGTTCATGGCAGATGTACGTCGTGGTAAATTCTACATAATACTCTTTCTCTTCCGAAACTGGTTGCAAATACATATGGTTATTATAAGATGAAATTTGACTGTAAGGCGTTTTTATAAAATGAAAGTAAGGCATAAACAATTTGTATTTCCCAATGGGTCGTAAATGTAATCTCGTTGTTTTTACCTACAACGAAAACTTTACTAAACTAAACTAAACTTACAGAAACTTTTTCTACCTATCTTGCAGTAAGTGAAAGTTGTTTAATCCATATAAAAAACTTTTAATGAAATAGATCAATCATCCTTTTCGCTTGACATTTTATTGGGTGGGATGAATCTGTTCCGGCAAAGATTATACGTACTACTGTACACAAAGAATTATCACTACATCATAAAATCCAGTTCGATAAATATTTGTCGCTTGGTCTCTAAAAGGAAAGAATCACAGAATGTTTTAATAAAAGCAAGATAAAGTGGAAATAAGAATTGGAGTTGTGTTTGTTTTGTATGGCGTATTTAGCTTTCATCCGAGAATGAAGCAGATGAGTTAATTTCACCATTTTCTTTGTTCATGAGTGTGTGTGTACTCGGTACCCTTATCTATGGCGTAAGAGAAACGTGTGAGGCATCAGATTTTCGTTGGTTACTAGAAATCCTGTGTGGGCGTTTTGAATAAATGGCCGTAAAGAATGCTCCACGTTGAAAAAGCGGGGGAGGACATATCCGTTTACGTAGAACAGACACGAGACAAAAAACAAAGCGCAACATGGAAGGAGGTAGGGAGGAACGCTGGAGGGATTCTGGTTACGACGGGTTATTTTCAGGAAACATATTTGCACAACTGTAGATGCTCAGCTTTGACCCTTTTGCTTAGAGTTCATTTCCTTTCTAAATGGAACGCAGAAAAAATTTGGAGTGAATAGATGCATATTGTATTATTGTGTATATACAAATGTGTTATTCTACGGATGTGCACAGGCAACTTGATCGTCATGATATGGAAATGGCCAGAATAAACCGGAATCTCCGTGTCCCGTTCTCGGTGGATACACCATGTCATACATATTTTATTGCGAAGTTTTCTCACTCTGAAAACTAGCTTTACTCTCAGCTCTAAAGAGTGGAAACTCCCTAAAAGAAAAGGGAGCCGAATCGTAGCAGACATTTCACAGGAGATGATGATGTTATTTTGGCACAATAAAATATGGATAACGCGAGTTTCTCTGTTGGTTGAGTGAGTATAATTTACCCTGTTCTGAATGAAAATTTCTACGATACCCTCATGGTTATCTTGAAATTTATTTCGTTTTAATTTGCTTGAAGCACAGACTTACCCGAAAGGAAGTGAGTGCTGGTGATCCCTTGAGAAAGGAAAAGTGAGACAGATGAGCAGCGCTTTTTTAATAATCGTGTTTGGTTTATACCAGTGTATAATGGTACAAAAGTATCACTTAGAAGTTTTGAAGCTGCGTGCTGTTGCACGCTTTAAACTAGCCCTTGCAGTTATAGTATTAATTTAAAAGGGACACCCTGTTTGTTTTTCTCTCTATGCTTTAGTCATTAATGCGAAAAATGTGCTTATCTTGAGAATTCCAATTCTTAATGCCGAAAATCCAGTTTTTATTGCAATGACAAAACCGCCATATTTACACGTACTTTAATTTGAACGCTGTAATAAAAGATTGGGCACAGAACGTAAATTAATTGTCTGAAATACTATGAAATTATGGCCATGGCCTGTTTTTATCCAGTTCCACGGTGGAATACAAAAAAATGGCTGTCTTTGTGTACTATTCCGTTCTCCTTTTATTCTATTATTTCTAGTTCTCCTTACATAATACTCCCTGCTATATGGGTTTTGATGACTCGGTCTAGTCGCTTGGCTTGTTGCATTAGATGATCTAGTTTAACTTTAGTAGAGTGGACATCAATAACCACGCACAACAATAAGAGAAATATCAAATATCATTAACTGAATCCGGTGATAACCTCTTTTCCAACCTCTTTGTTGTATAGGTCGATTAGATGACCTGATAGTGCAGTGAAGAAAAGATGAACGTCGTCTGCTCCACTTTTGGAGAGGAGATGGATCTATTGTCTGCGTCTTCGAATTCATAACACGACTTTAGAACGATGACTTTGATAACATTCATAAAAACTAGAATGGTACTGGCTTTTGTTCCAGATACAATAGATATTGGATTCGACAATTGTAGGACGTGGAAGTTTATTTAACCATCGAAAACTGCAGATGCTCTTTTCCGGATACGTAAATGAAACTCAAAACTAATGAATAAGACATACCATTCCTGCTCAGGTTTTTTGGTGAAAATGATAAAATTTCTCTTTTAGCAATGACATTAGTAGGTATGTTACAAAGCTAGTTTTATTATAGGAAACAGTTTTTGTTTTATGGATGTTTATTTTGTTCTTGCTCTAAACATTTTCTTTGCACATTTGGCTTTTGTGCAAACCCTTCAGCCTGATGTCTGTTGGCGCTTACATTTTACGACGACTTTTATGCAAAATTCATGGAATTGTTATGTTTGGAGGGTGTAAAACATACAAAGACAGCTTCCAGCCTTATCAAATACGTGAGGTATTTGTGAAAAGCACTGGTTTAAACTTTGGAAGCAAAAGGAAGTATTGTTAAGTTCGGAATATTTAAAGTATCAGACGATATCTTATTTATTATGCATTGGGTGATCTAGCAAGTAGTACCATTTGCATAGTTTAGCATCAATAGTTCTCGAACACTTCGCACTTATGCTTAAAGTGGGAAAGAATACAAAACGGCTTAGTTAAAAATTTAACAAAAGTTTCCAATTCTGAGAAGGCTCAAAACGGCGTTCCCGTGTCTTAAGTATTATTTTGAATGGCACCAAGTGGCACTGCCCCCATTTGAAAGTTCGGATATGATGATATCTCCGCGTCTTTGGTTTCTTTTTTTGCTTTACTTGATTTAACAACATTCCAAAACCCATTCATCAATGTTTGTGTACAAATTTTGTAAGTTGATCATTATCGGAATAAACTTGTAATAAGTCATGATAATATGATCATCGCGGAGACACCTGGGTGTTTGTTAGATTGTGGAGCTAGTTCTATTGCTTGCAAATATTTCTTCACTCTCTCTACTCTTACTTCGTTATTTAGCGTGATGATCAAATATTGCATCCATTTGGAGTCCTGTCTCTGGTTGTAGACTAAAGTATAAAGGTAATAAACTTTTTTGGCATATCACGAGAAAAGTGAAGGCAGAAGAAACTGCGGAACAGCTGCAACCAGCCGCCGAAGATTACTTTGAGGATTTTTATATTATTGACTTATATATATAACACCAGTAATTAAAATAAAAGGAACACTGGCTGGTGATAAAGGAATTTTCAAGCAGATAATAATCTGTGCATAGCTTAGTTTTAGTAGATGCTCCACGAAAATAATTATTATACATACAATTAATAATGAGTTGAGAAACCGATGGTCCCATCAACTAAACTGCTACATCGACTTTCCTTGTCGTTGAAGTCTAAAGTTCACAAGATTTTTCATTTTGAAAATAACATATAACCATAATAGCTGCGTTTCTTAATTTTCTTTAATTCAATTGTACATTGCACGGCATCTCTGCCAGATAACACTTATATTGCATGCCTCAGTCATTTGACTCCTCTGTATGTATTATTTGGTATTGACGGTTATGTTATGTATCTAAATATGTACTATATTTATGGATTTTTGATTTTTATGATTGTCGAGAAAAGCTCGGGGTAACATGGTTAAATGGTTAAAAGGGAATTTTATTACATGTACACCATTCATACTTACGACTTCAGATTCGACTAAAAATTATCATTTTTTGCTAGTATTTGTATTATATATATCATCTCTTCGTCGACTAGTATATATATGCGGTCGTGTATCATAAAAGACACGCCCTGATATCAGAGGTGCATTGAGTCATTTTGAAACATTTTCTAACAGCTTCTGGCGAGATTTGTTCCTTCCTTTGCGGAAGTGCTGGCTTTGTTCCCTACATCTCTTATTCAAATTGCTTTTTGCCTTATACTCGAGTTTTTCTCTTGATTAGACACGCAATTTATAAGAAACTCGATTTTATTAATATACGTGTGTATTACTTATTTAAGTCCAATAAATAATAATAAATGTCAAATAAAATTATCTACTGTGAATAACTGTTCCTCTTGTTAAAGCTGCAAATGGAAAGCTATACTAACGAAAAGATGGATATCTACCAAGCACTAAATCTGTATGATTAATATTTTTGTTATATTTGAACGAGCAAGAATATCAAGAAAAATATAATAACATTAAAAGTTCGTTTGTTATCAACTCCTTATAGTACCTTAGTATTGAAAGTAGTATAAACTAATAATTCTTTGTGCTACTTTCAAACTCGAATTAAATTTTCAAATGAACATACATGTGTACATATTTTTAAACGTTTATAACAGGCTATGAGAAGAATTAAAATTACTATTTCTTCTGTAAATGCAGTCTTTTCCTTTGTCTTAACTTGTGCTTAAGTGCTTTTTTCATGGTAATATAACATCCGTGTATCAGACACTATACAGATATGGAGCAAGGGTAACATTATTTGTAGTTTGAAGGTTGCAAAACGGTTAGACATGTTACGTTACGATCGTAGTAGAATCGATGAATTGGTTATATTAATTTATACCCTCAGCAATGAATAAATTTATGTCCATTAACAAGCTTATAGATAAATGTTCATTAAAGCCTGTGTCTACAGAATGCATGGGATACGTCCACATGCATTTAAATTGTATAAACTGTTACATTTCAGTAGAGAATGGGTACTTTGTAGAAAGAATGAACCAATGTTAAGTGTTTTATGGTGACGGTGAAAGTCTCCTCAGACGACTCCACATAGACGATACATGCCTTGCTTGGTTTACACTAGTGGACCTCCACGCGAACAAAGTCCTTATGTACCCGCTCTTTCTTCTCTTCTTCGACTTGCAAAATGCTATCTCTTATAGAACCACTCTTCTCCCCCTCTTTCCGAGATCAATAAAGCTTCAAGGTTAGTGTGTCACACATACAGCTTCCCAACGAGAAGTACATCTGCGCTTTCTCTTGCTCCCCCAGTTCCCTTTTCCTCTTTCTCTACTTTCTCCTGGAACGCAACATCCAAAGTAGAGCCCCAAGTCAGTAGCACTGAACTCATCTCTCCCATTCTCCCTCTCTATTTGTTGCTGTTAGCCTGAACAGAGCAGACAGGTACAAAGTGGAGAAAGTGGTAGAGTTAGTGGGACACAAACGGAACGTCGATGCGCCTGATATTTGTATGCTCATATCTTGAACAGTGGTGGCGCTTGGCAATGGGAAAAATTGCGATCCTGATAACTACGACGGCAGTAGCACCATTGAGAGATGCTGTTTGCTGCAGTCACTGGTCCACCAAGACTTTGCACATAATTTTCCATAACTGGCTCAGTTAGATTCAGGAATTGGCGAAAGCTAGATCCTCCCGCACACACAACTTGCCTCTTCTATCTACTTCTTCCATTTCAATGAAACTACGGACTGACTGAGGCTAGACTATTTTGTCGATACCTTTTAGTTTCTCGAGTGTTAGTATAGTTTTACTTAGAATTGTATAGTGAAAGTGATAGTTTCATAGACTTTGTTGTGATACTGATACTGGAACTGCAGTCCCTTTATGATTAACATTACATTCTATATTATAATTCTTTGCTACATTTTCTCTCATTTCCTTTCATTTGTCGTACGAAATGCTTTAGCAATAAACTACTGTGAATTTACATTCGTACTAAGAGAGAGAAGCCAGCATAGTTTTAGCAGATTAAAAATAATATTATACCAACTTTGTGGTTCGTAAAGTCGAGTGCGCCCAAAGTGTTTATCGTAGTGGTAATAAAAACGCGTTTGACCTCATTTTCAGCATTTCTTCCCATTTTTACAGAAAAAGGTCTCCATACTTAGTATGGTGTTGGTTTTGATCTCTCCAAACGATAATCTTTTACACTTTTAATGTCATTTGTCAAGGTCTTTGCTACGCATAATTCTCCGACGAACTGTACTTCAATACGGTTCTTCGTATAGGTTTACAAGTTGATTTTGAACACTTGTTTAAACGCTTTAACTACTAAGGCCAAATATTTTCCACTATTGATTATTGTAAGCATAAGAAAAAGTCAGCTCGGTATAACTTATTTATACTCGACATCGTACATTTTTTAAACTTCTCAATGAAAGATTGCACGTATACCTAGATTACCTTTGTATTGATTTATTGTGAAAGAAACCTATATTACGTGGTATACATAAACAATGTGTATCTTCAAAGCGACCTACTACTAGTAGGCTACTAGTATGTACGTAAGTAATGTACGATATATATTTACATCAGAAAGAGAAGTTGCAGATCATTCCCGTTTCGTATTCACTTAAATATCATCGACTATACTTATTTGAAAAGGAAACCAATCTTTATATTGTTCGTGTTAGTTATTACTAGTAAAGCAAGAATCAATGTGTTCAGACACAAAATCTGCAATCTATTGATCAAACATTATTTATCTAATCACATAAATTATATGAGGGCATGTACTTGGGTTCCCCTCCGTTTGGAATCAATACTTTCAGCTTATACGTTGAAGTGAATTGAAAATTAAAGAATGCTTTCATAAAATGCAGAGTTGATTAAATCCAGCATCAAACTCCGGTTACGTTTGCTGCAGCAGGGAAAACCTTCTCTTACCAAAATATTTTCTGTTTCAAAGATCGATTCAAAAAATTGCATGCCAGAGAAAAGTATACCAGACCAGAGCAAATGTCATTCATTAGCTTAATAGAAGCATGATCAAAAAGATTTCTTTATTCTACATCAGTAAAAATACCGTCTAGTGTCTATCTCTTCATTTTGTATGAAGTTTACTGAGACAATTCAAGTAAAAGCAGTCGTTTTGTCGGAGGAATTTTATTTGAATATTCTTATTCGTAACTCGATGCGCAAATGGATAGATGAGTACAAGTCTATTCAAAATGTTTGAATGCGGTAACCCATTACGTATTATAGACACTCAAGCGACAGGAAATCTACAAGACAATACGAATAAATATTTTATTTAGCAAGGCGAGATGCGGGAAAGAAAGATATTCCGAAACCGATTCTTCCACTTCCACCATCTCATTGCCACCGGATTCTGTCTATCTAATGATATTTCTATACCGAGACCTTAAGAAA
>VYYJ01002743.1:0-19701 GCA_021029165.1 Cyphoderus albinus | reverse complement strand
TGACAAAGCCAAAAGTTATTAATAAATACTGACGTTTATTATCATTACCATCAGTACACAGTTATGCAAAAAGCATTAAATGTTTGATTTTGAAATTTGAAATACAGTATAAAACGGTTAACAATATCTGTCAAGCCAGCAAAATTTATCATCCAACTGTAGAGGTGTTCTCATATTGAGATTTTTTTATGCATTTTAGGTCACGCCATGCCAAAAGCCTCGCACTTCACACTTCTTCACGATCAAATTATTATGATAATAAGAAGTGAAACAAATGAGCCGAAAATCATGTTACTGGTACACCTTTGTATATTTAGCAAGTTTTCAAACATTTCCGTTGAGAAACCCCCTCTGGTGAATCTATTTTGAGCAGCTCCTTACGCAATGCACTTCAGCATGAAAAATTGATAAGCGTTTCTGATATCATCAAGTATTTTAAAACTGTAGTATCTCATTCAGTGTTTGATGTTGACATTCTAAACCCCAAGTGAAAAAATCCGTGCAAAGTGAAATTATTTCATACATCAAAAAGTAGGCTGATACTTAATTTTGATAATGTAGCGATAACGAATTTGAGATTCCATCAAAAATTTCCTTCTTTGAATGAAGAAACGGTACCAAAGACAACGCAATTTTCATCTTATTTAGTGTTGGTCGTGCAGCACCTGAACCCTTTGTCTTTCTGTTTCTCTCCGCGATGGAAAAATTGTTTCAATATGCTAACGAATGAAGATGGAAAATGTTGCCGACTTATTGTTGTTGCCAAAATAAATGAAGCAAGATCAATAGTGAAGACAGCTGAAGGTATAGGCATTATTAATGGCATTCATCTCATCTTTACTCTTTTAATACATTGTCATGCATTCGTGAGTTTGAGTTTTACATTTACTTGTGATGACTTCTAACTGGGGTGTTCCTAATATTTTGATGTCGACGATGATGATATTTTATACTTATGCATTAGTGGCTGTGTAGCAAAGAGGATCTCTTCTCTTCTTCCTTCATCCTTTGCACCGAAATGAGGACATTGTCAATACCATGGCCCGAATTCTTTCGCTCAGTTGCTGACGACAAAATTAGGACTGGTCTAAAATCATTGCGATGATATGCATATTATATAAAACTAAGATAGTGCAGAGATACTGTTACAAGCCACAATGAATATACATACGTCATGTAAGTTACGTTTATCCTACCTAGACTCGCAGTAGTTTCTCTCTCCAACTAGAAAATGGTTATGACATGATCCTAGATACTGTCACATTCTTCATTGTTTGGCTAAGACACGTCATTCTCGAGAGACTCTCGTGTGAAAATTCTATTGTAAATTTTAGAGTGGTAACTTTCAGATGCGTTCCCTTCCCCTTTTCTTGAACTTTAAAAGGAATGTAGAGAAAGGTTTAGGTTGGATGTCGATACCAAAACAGAGTAAATTAGAATGGACGATAGAATAACATGTTGTTTTCGTTTTTAATGTAAACCGGAACAATTAATTACCTACTTAAATACTAGGTCTCAAAATTCATACTTGTAAAATAAACCACTGATGCAGATTACTAATATTTGTTAGTGTTAGTAGTGTTATTAGGCCTTCGAATCTCACCCTGACTCTGACATTTGTGCTGGTTATCTCATTTAAAATATTAAATTTTTAGTAATAAAATGACTAACACTATAATAGCATTTAATTCAATAGTAAAGAAATATGTCTACACATTTATCAAGTATTTTCATGTTAATTTAATCGAAAGTATAACTGCGTTTCCGTTTGCGGAATTACAAAGAATTATTGAAACGGTTTGATTTTGTTTGCAAAATTATCTATTTTTAAATAAGACGAAGATGACATCCGTTGGATACCTTGCACAATATTAATCTACACTACACCTGATTGTGAAAATCTTAGATAAATGGAATCTGTCAAATTTCGGATGATGTAGTATATTCTTCCTGTCAATTCATATTAAGAATGTACCAGGGAAATAATAATCGCATGGCTAACGGGAAATTCACGTTAAAGCAAAACATTAAACAAAAAACAACCATGTAGAGAGATGTTCTAAAATGATACATAGAAATTAAGATTACGCGGAGATACTCGACTTCATCTTGGAAGGAAACAACAACTCTTATCGACTTGTGTAATTTACAATAAAATTAGTAGTAAAATCTATGTTATAAAGGTATAATCTCGAGTGAAATGATGTTGGCCAGCAAAAACATCCATTAACAATTGATCACACATGAGTTTACTCTGTGTACCCTTGTACTTTTATATTATTAAATGTGTTCGTCATTCTTGCATTGTGACATCCGCTTTGATAAATAATAGATAGAAAGAACTCAGGTATTTGCCATTGCCAGTTGCCAGTATAATACCAGAAACGTGCAGACCAAAGCACGAAGCCTTTTTGTGTGAATTAGTGGTCAAGAACGTGAGGTAATGAATGACTGATTACAGTGACAGTAGCATTTTTACAAATTACTGTACTGACTGGGAAGGAACAGCGTGAGAGGAAGTATGCAAAATTTATACTAAACAACTGAAAAAATTTCGAAACTCATGTTCACCCTGCATCTTAATAATGTATCAACTTAATGAAACATTAGTGTAAAAAAGACGGAATTCTGGCCTGTAATGATCATGTCCTTAAGTAATTTATCTAACAATCAAATCGAATTATGGTGAATGGCACTTGCTTGATGATTGTTGCAAAAAACATTAAAACCTTACCCTTACGCTTTGCAAATTTGAGACTCGTTGTGACTCTGCAGACTCTACTGCGTAATAAAATAATATACCTACAACAGTGTAAATCTAAAATCGGATTCGCCTTCAATGGTTGTGTTGTGCAACTCCTACTCACGTATCTTTCAATTTAGTCAATTCATCAAGACTCGTGCTTATACTTCCACTTTATACTGCAGTTGCAAATTACATTAGAAAATGGGAATTTGAAAAAGCGTGTGAATGTGTGTACAGTCATTTTATTAAAAAGAATGAAACATCGTATAATTATCACTTGTCGGTCAGCAGTTTACTTTTTATGCATTGGTTTATGCGCGTGCTACGACAATTGTGAGAACCGAGCCGGTGATATTTGCATTTTTGTGCTTCTTTGATTACACCCACCACTGTAATCACTGCAATTGTAAATAATTCAATTATGTTCCATTTTACTAGGAATTTTATTGAGCTGCATGGTTCATTTTTATGTTGCTGTAAAATGTGTAAGTGTAATTGGAGAATACAATTTTGTTGGCATAAGTCGTCGTAACATAAAAGCAAATCGTATTGTAGACCACTAAAGACGAATAATTTGTAACAATTTGTTACACGCAAGCGCGCTACAACAGCACAGTGTTTATTGTTCTAACCGCTAGTCACTCACTCGTCACACTGCCTTAGTTTTAAAAATTAAATGTTGATGGTTTGTACAATTTCAAAGTTTCGACAACAGCAATACACTAAAGCAAATTAAAAAAATCGTGCTAATCATGTGCTATATTTTATTTTATAGTTTTATCCGCAAACCCAAAAAGTAAAAAGTATGTCTCAAATCTCCCAATTGATTGTGTGATGTAGAAGAAAAACGGACTTTTTTTGGTTAGATGCTTTGCCTAGCCCTTTTACCAATTAACAAGAACAATAATTAATAATACCGAATTTGCTTAAACACAGTGAACACCTACAGCGATACATGCAAGTGATACGCTTGAGCTATTGCCATAAACACATATTGAAACCCTCTACAAAAAAGTTTGAAGTAGGAAAACTGAGAAATGCAATTTATTTAGTGTTTACTAAAACTTGCTCTAAGAGTGTGAAAAGGTGAAGGTCAGCAATTAAACCTAAAGATGCATAGTGTAACAGTACAAAATGGCGACAAGAAACCGGCTACTGGGTGTAAAATTCCACAGAGTTCGAAAAGTTACTAAATCATGCTTTAAAAATAGATTTTAATGCACACGTATCATGTAGTGGGTGAATTGTTGCGTGTGTGTACATGGAGAGACAATGCAACTTTGCAGTGGCAAATCGTTAGAAAATTGTTGGTTGAAAAATCTCGATGCTTATTTTAAATTAGAAATGTTACAAAATGTATCAGTGTTTTCAATGTTAAGACAAGGTAACTCGCTAACGTCGAAAGCACATCATTTTAAAATAGCTTTATTACGAGCATTTGTGGCATTTTTAACAACAATGTAATGTTCATAATAATAAAAATTAACTTCGAAGGTAGCTTTTAAATAATACCCCTTAGCTTAACCGTTTTAAAATACGTTTTGAAAACAGTGTGCAACATTTACGTAATATGTAATAATAAGTATGCTCGTGTAACTGCATAGAAAATTTTAAAACACGTTTCTATTTATGTTTGTTGTTTCGCTGCAATTTCTCTGGCCTGTGGGATATTGTAAACACCCTGTTTAGCATTATTCATTTTTATTTACATAATTACGCAAGCATAACTTCAGTTATTTTAATGGTGATTTGTTTTTTGTAAAAATCAATTATTATTCCTCTCTCGTTGTTGACTGTGGTCTAATGCTTTACTAGGTCACACGTATGCGCATATTTATTGCATCAAATTGAAATAATTGTTACCAAAATAGTAAAATTGTAATATCTGCATACGAGATGCGTCTTCATTTCATTACAACTACAAAGGTTCTGCTTTATGCTCTTCATTTCTTCTTCAAGTGTTACTACTTTTACAACAAACCTTAGTGTGCAAACAATACTCTTTATCAGATACCAAAATTAACTGGCGATTAGTTAATTATGATTCTCCTCACTCAACCCCTCAAAAAATTAGCTAGAAATCCCTGACGAAGTTTTAGGTGTCGTAGTCTTGCGCACATGACTCGCGTTTACAGTTAAGACAATAAATTTTGGGAGTTGAATAATACAATAAAAATTGAACAAGAAGGAAAACTAAAGTTTTTAAGCTCTTGAGAATAGATACATAAGATTCTTACGGCGTTGCTTATTCTGGTCGTTGGTCTCTATTTCAATAAAATAATTCATAAATAAATTATTATTTTTATTTCTAACTGTTTTAAACGTAGTTATTCAGAGTTTGTGCAAGTGCAAGAGTGACTGAGAATAAATGCAGGTAAAAACGCAAGTAAAACTGAACTTGTCCCAATATAAATGCATTAGTTTATAACAAACTGCTGCAAGTTAAATTTATTCATACGTCGGATAATATGTGATTAACTCATTTCCTTTCTGTCTTATAAAAGTTTTGTTTTGATTGATATTGATGACAAGAGGAGAAACGGCACCTGATTATTACGTAGTTTTGAAGTTTTACAGTTACATACATTCTTGATAACGTAAATTCCAGCTTTCACCTTGTAGTAGTACGAGATGAATGAATGCCAGTAAACATGTTTAAAATTTGAAAACAAAAAACTTGTTTTATCTCATCTTCAATGAACATTAAATAATATCTGCGAACAAATTCTCAACAAATTCTGACTTGATTTTTAAAACCAGTTTCATCATTTTTGACATTACGCAACAATTTGGCTCCAAAAATGGTAGGTTGTAGGTTGTTGTTTAAGGATGTAAGTAAGTAAAGTGGAAATTATCAATATCATTCCACTTCCTAGCCTTGTCCTGTTCCTTCCACTTTTGGTATTCTTTGGAGCGTCTGAAAAGGAAGTTTCTTATTACATGCAACTTGCATCGTATCGCTCTGCTACCTGCTTCATACTACACAGTTTGCCTTACTGAAATTTTCTATAATGGGTCGATTTCTTTGGTTGAAAAGCAGATGGGGAATTTTAAAAAACGAAGCCCTAATTGCAACGCATTTATCATGACATCTTGTGTAGGCGTTGCTCGTTAACTATTGCAGTTCTGCTTTGTACACCACCGATGACCACCGCATTCTCATTCTCAATCTCAAAAGTGAGTGTAAAGTCTGCATAGGTACGTTATGCATCATTTCACTCAACTAGCAATTTTATGTTACGCATGATGATAAAGAATAAAACATTTGGTGGCCATTAAAGTAAAATTTTGTGTAACGGTTCATTGATAAGCCTCTTTTTATACAAGGTAGGCACATGACTATAAAAAAGAAATACAAGAAAGTTCCTTTTTTGACTCCTTTATTGTTAGTCAATTTCCCGGATCTCCTCCTGTGGTGCTTTTGTGCTGTTTTCAATGATTGTCAATTATATTTAAACCGTATGATGTAGTAAGGCATTGAGTACTGAGAAGGAGAACATACATGGATATTGCGATTTTGAAACAATACTACCACCATTCCTCAATCTTCCTACGTTTCAATGTTACACGCAAGCAACTTCAAATAAGCGTTACAATGAGCGAGAAGGATTTTTGGAAGTACCTCCATTCACAGGAAATTTGAACAATCTTTGTTTCACGAGGATGACTTTCATTCAGTTTTCATTTAAAGGACTACGACATTGAATTCCCCTGATGTACAAAAGCAGAGAAAAATTTCATGCTACTATCTGTATTTAAATGCTGCCATTAGAAGTCACATTCGAATTTGCTGAGGATTTTAAAAGCTTGATATTTCATTAAGGGACATTTTTGGCGAGCTGTCCATCATCCAGGAAGCAAATAGTGTAACGAGCATTATGAAGCATTAATTTTAGAGTCATGTTTGTCAGTAACATCCACATCAATGTCACAGTCAGTCAAAAAGCACACATGATTAATAATGAACGTGGGGATAATGACAATTCACGAATTATGAATAATCTTCAGCCGTAATCAGTTACTTTTAGACAGAGGCATGCATGGCATAATCGTAAATCATGAAAAGCCACCGCTAGTGTCATCGGCCGTTCACTGTCGTCAACAGTGAACATTGAACATTGCCAACATCCACCCATGAAAAAAATTGGCAAATGGTGACTTTGAATAAGTTGAACCTGAATTATTGCTTTATTCTATTATACCTACCTTTATGGCAACAAATGACTTTTTAAAAGTTGAAGTCGTAATTATTTTATTACTCTGCGGTAATGGCCGATTCCTGTCTTGATGGCATAGTGGTCAGCCTTCATACGGATTGGTCGATTGTATTGCTTTCCCTAAACGTAAACCCGTAATATTTAATGCATTTTTGCATTATATCGGGATTTGCAACATTGATACACGATTTGTAAACTTAAGCTTTCTTTTATATGTACATTAACCATTAACTGGGCGTACCTGTGTGAGGATCAATTGAAAGTTCCTTCAAATGAATGGTTTTTTGAATTATTTTTCTAAGAAAAGTAAAAATAAACCTAATTTTTTTTTAAATTTTAGGGGGTAAGATTGGACGAGAAACCGGAACAGGAAGCCATAAGCTGACTGAACGCTCGGCTGCAATGGTAGAGCATGAACCGGATTACCAGCCCATAATTTTTCCAAAGAAAGACTCTCACCTAGAAGATAATCATTTACATTCTCAACAACAGTCCATGAGTGATCAGCCAATAATTGATAAAAGCTTCTTTGATGAATACGGCAATCTTATCAAAGCTGAAGAATTCATGGCTGATAAAAACGAGAGAAATCACGACGAACTGAAGCCCACCGATGATGACATTCCCACAGAAGCCAGCAAGTCAACGATAATATATCGGGGCATTCGTAATCGAACACGGGTGGAAGCTGGACCGGTCAGTTTGTTTGCAACGAAGCGGAAAAACCCCCCAGAGGACTCAGAGGAAGAGACATTGTCGAATAATAGAAAGGGTCGTGTCATGTTTCCCAAGTCGGAACCCCTGAGAGAAAGGGAAGGTAACGGAACGGTGCCTGGTAGTAACTCGAGACTAACAAAGTCAAATGCTTTGCTCGCTGCAACTTTAGGACAATCTTCAGAAGAAGGAAGTTCCCGGAAGGCAAGCCCCGATGTGCAGGATATAATTGACGGAATCGTTAAACTTTTAGGAGGTAAAGTTCATCATCAACAGCAAGGAACTTCAGCTGCAGTCGCTCCTCAAGTGCCATTTTCTCAGAGACAGCCACAGAGCACCGCTTACAACTTGTTCAATCCAACAAAACCAATTTACTATCAGACTGCAAAACCTTCTCGCATCAACTCCAGGGGTCCTCCATTAGGAGGGCCTCAACAGAATCCGGCGTCTGCCACGCACCAACTTCAACAGCAGCAGTCGCAACAACAAAGCTCCTTTGAGGCAATTCCATTGGAAGCTCTAAATGCTGATTTTAGATTGAATCAAACGCGATTCGGACCTCCATTCCCCTTGTCGCAGGTGCCACCGGAAGCTCCCTACAAGCAAGGTGTCCCCATACCAGAACAACTTGTTCCTCCAAACCCAAGTGGCAACTTCAATCTCAGGCAACCACCGTCTCCATCTGCTGCACCTAATTCGTACGGAACGACCATCAACGACGAACGCCAACTTGGTGGTACAAATGGCAACCATAACAAAGAGAGCAGACCAAATAATGGGTTTTTTAGTAACGGAAGTAACCGATACAACAATGGTGATGTACCGCAACATTATCAACGTTGGCCAAGTTCTGCAGCCCCAACATCATCTTCAGCGACGCCTCAGAATCATAATGGAAACACTGGGCTGACATCAGCTCCTACCGGGTTGACAACTTTGCCCAACAGAAGCACTCCCTACCAGAATGTTGGCGATAACTTCAATGAGAACGGAACTCGTAATCCGTACACGACAAAGTTGTCTAATCTCCATAATGAAGGCGATACAAGAAAACCTACAGTGTCCACTTCATCGAATGAGGGAAGCGAGTCTGGCAATACGGCATTGACCACAATTCCGACAAGCCAAGGTATGACGAGCTCATTTTTAAAATACCGTTATTATGGTTTTGTAATTTACATGTTTTACATTGCATTAAACCTTAATTGCAGCATTGATAGAACAAGCTATTAGTGCTTGATATTGCCATTTTACTAGTTATAAAATAAAATAAGAACAATAAAATATGCTAATGAGTATTTTAATCTTTTTGTTTTTGCAACAGATAAATATCTTGTTGAGAACAATCGCATTTTGAGCTCCCCACGTCCGCCACCGTTATCCTTGACCTTACCCACCGCCCCAGAAGATGACGAGGAGGATGACCTCAAATTTACAACGAATATTGGCTTTGATCTGGGCGGTCAAAATGGTATCAAATGGAATGAAAATCCAACGCCTGGAAATATTCTAGGAAATACGAAGCCAAATCAACCAATCAGTTTGGAGCCCACCATTACCGAAGATTCTCAGCTACCAGCGTGGTCAAGCACTCAGGGTAACAGAATCGGAAGCAGCAAAGAGACTGTTTTCGAGTTTTCTGAACTCGATCCTAATTCTTCACCGCCTACGAAAAATGGTTTCATTCGGCCAACGTCTGCCAATTCGCTGTATCCAACGCTCGTATTAGAAACGAACAGTGAAAACGGGCTGGTAGAAATTGTAACTAAGCTTGCCGCAGCCGGCACACCTACTGGGGATCAAACTCATCAAATCCCTGTCCCATCAACAACTCAACATGAAATGTCAACTGAAATTGCTTTTGGCTCCTCACAGTCACCTCATCCTGACAATAATGTGAATAAACCACTGCAACATTTTAATTCGATTCTTTCTACAACTCGCCAGACACCAACTAGCAGTTCCGTAGACAGTGCGCAGAGCATTCATTCTCTGCCAACTCCTCCACTGAGACCAGGTAATTACTCTCATTTGATTATCACCGTAAAAGTAATGTGTGGATTTATAATAACGTTATGTTCACAGTAACAGTTCAAGGTACTGACAACCATCTTTTTGTCTAATAACGACTTCATTAATAATAAGCACTTCCGGCTTTGTAAGCAAAAGCACAATTCCGGACAAGGTGTGTGAACGACGACAAGCGACACTCGTTCTTATAATAATAACAGATTATGCTTACATGGTCTTGTTTGAAACATTACACCTTTTATAGAACGCTACGGGCGAAAATATAAATAGCAATTATAAGGAAGGCCATTCACACAGTTTTTATGCAAAATACCCATGAGATAACTAGAATCTTTTAATTAAATGATACGACAAAGATGACAGAAGTAGGTAAACAACTTCAAGACATTTCCCCCGGGGGTTGCAGAATTGGTCTTGGTTGATTTATGTTATCGTCACTTGTCGCTGACATTTATGAGCGTAAAACGATATTAAGTTTATTTTAATCGACTCTATAAAATAATAAGTCCTTTTTATTGTACAAATAATATTAAATGAGAATTTAATCTCGCTACAGTTTGTGCTCTTTAACACATTCGCAGCCGTTACATTTATTGGCCAGCAAAAGTACTTATAGCGAGTTGGGCAGTGGCAAGTGAGATCTCAAATTCAATGTCAATGTCAAAGTAAAATTATCATTATTATCGTCAGCAGTGAATCCTACCAAGCACCGGCGTCACTGTTCTTTACAATACCGTTCTTTTCGTTAGACCTAAACATTGTCTTCTCAGTATGCACGCTGCATGCCAATTTTTATTAAACGCTTTTATTCACTTCATGAAGACGCAAGATTTAAATTAATTTGAAGACATCATAACTCATCATGGGTCCGTGATGTGTCCTTGTAATTTTGAATCTGACCATAAAACACTGTCATTCTTACACAAAGCGTCGTAACCCGTGTCGTGTTTTACATGAACAATATCTGCAAAGGAAGTGGATAGCAGCAAGAAGTTTTTTTATTATTTGCCCAGTGTCTATAAAAATGCAACTGTAAAGCATGCGCGGATCTTATCACATGAGAAATTATTTGGATTCAAGCGAAAATGTTTTTATAACATAGAATGTACCTAAGCGGAGTTCCTTCTTCAGAAGAGGCTCTTCTTCCAACATGTAAAATAAACAAAAATCGTTAATGAAATGGCACGGAAGTCCTTTGAAAAATGAAGTGTTGTTTATAGCTTTTAAATGATTTCTTAACGTAAAAATAAAGTGAATGTGAACATAACACGGAGGGAGATTAGTTTTTTGTGTCTCACAAAGTACGAAATGAAATGATTCATTCAAACTGAATGTCAAAGATTCCTCCTCGAACTTTGATATAATCTGACTTTCCCTGCAAAAGTAATGTTGAAGCAACGGTTTTTGCAAAAAGTAGAAACAGAAAAAGCGTATTCGCTGAACACTCAAAAAGCTTTTGAAGATAACAATGGGAATCTTCAAAGCAAAATTATTTTTCTGAAGCACGGACGAACTGATAAAAAGTGTGTAAAATTTTATGCACAGGAATTTTTCTCTTTAATGAGAGAATATCTGCGATATATCATTTCTTCATAACTGTCTGATGAGGCTGAATGGAACCGTATTTTACCCCATGGATTGAGCAGTTACATGCAGCTATGCCAAATCGCACTTTTTCATGTTTCTACAAAGAAAAAATTATTTAATGGGAATAAAATTGGCTACATAACGATATACACAGTCGTTTTCGTTTACCGCTGCATTTCCTACAAAGTAATTTATCAAACAAAAACGTGTAGCTGAACACTGGAAGTAATTTTTCATTTCTTTTCTCGTCACTTTTTTCACCGCTTTCTTTTATGTATTTTTAACTAATGGGATGTTCTGGTACGCAAAAAATTTATTATCGTGTTTTAAGTAAGTAATCAAGTAACATCCTTTTGCGTCCATATTTAAATACATTTTCAATAATAAATACACTCGGTTTATAACGCGATTATATTATATAAAGTATGAAGTGTTCCTATCATATCATTAATTTGCGGAACAGTTATTAATTGAGTTGGACGTAATGTTTTCATTAGGAATCGTTATAAATGACGGTCCTGCTGGTGGTGATCGTAAGGGATACGGTAGCGTTGAAGTCGTGACTGTTGATGAGTCCGTGGGAAATGAGGGCAAACTTGGTGAGATTTTCGACGTCACTGTAACTGCCAAGCAGAGTTTCGGAGGAAAATCTACAGTTCTACCCTTCGGTGGAGTACAAGGTACGATGAAACAGAAAACATTAAGCATGTACCTTATATAGGTAATTTTTGGTTGATTAATAAAACTTTAGTCGAATCTAATGACTCATGATTTAAATTTTGAAAATGTAGGTAATAAAGATGAAGTGGTCATAACGCAACCTACCGGAACTGAGCAGTTTGTTTCAATTGACGGCAAGCGAACATATTTTAATCTCCATCCAAACACACCAACTGCTATTGGTGCTGGAGGAGCTACCAAAGCCGTTGGTCATGTTTTGCCTGTGGAGAATACCGACCTTATAAGTGTAGAAGTGGCGAAACACCCAGGCGGTATAGGCTGGAAGTAGCAACACGAATCCAACAACGCCAAAACCTCAAAACATTGGCGTCGGCACAGTCGGCAACCCTGTGCCATTATTACCACAGCCTCCTGGCAAAACTCTATTTGGAATCAGCTCGGGAAGTGCAAGCGCTCCCAGTCGATCCATTTCTACATCTTTGTCAATCTCTGGATCTTCAGGAGGTGGACTGTCAATGACCGGCCCAACTGGAACGAGTGGTAGCAAAACCCTGCCAAATCTTATTCGTAGACCTCATACGCGACGACCTTCAATTCCACCAGTAAGAATTGACACTTGCATTGTTGGAGACGACACAACTTGCAACGTCGAGCAAGGTGAAGTGTGCAGGACAGAGTCTGGCGTTTCATCTTGTGTTTGTCGGTCAGGTTTTGCCAGAAGGAGGCACCGTGAACCATGTAAAGGTATGTATAATACGTCGTAATTGTGAGAACTTTTCTGATCTTTTGTATAACTCAAGTTGAGTTACTCAACTAACCTAACTGTATTTCAGTGACATTTTCTTTAAAAAGTTGTGACTTGGGAAATTAATAGCTTTCTTTTTATGCATTTACAGCAATTGTTTCATTAGTTATGTCTATCAAACTTGACAAGCTGGGTGACAAAAAGCTTTCATACAACCCTGACTATTTCAATCCCAATTCGGAGGTGTACCAAACGTTGGAATGGGAAACTATCCATGCGGTAATTCATTTTTATACCTTGTTAATTTTTGTTACGAACTTTTGTAGTCTTGTACATTGTAAGTAGTCTGCTCATGCTTACTTTATTATTATTCGTAAAATACACATGCATGAAAAACATTTAGTGGTTAAAGAAAATAGTGTTAAACTCGTCACGTTGAGCTCCGTGAGCTTTGATATCATGAAAGTAATGTCCCATTTTTAAACAAAATCCCAGATTTGCACACAGTTGAACATGATACCTAATATACGTTTATCGTTGCAGTTCGACTCGGCGATGGGAGAAACCACTCTGAGCTCGGGATACATTGGTGCAAAATTAGAAGCAATTGGTTTCGACGGACGTCATGCTGTGGTGAATACGACAGTCCTTCTTCAAGAAAATTTGAAGCAAGCTCCGACCCAATTGAAACGAGACTTGCAGAAACAAATGATACAAGTTTTGACAAGGAATAGAAATAATTTTGGTAAATCTCAACTTTGGGTTGAAGGACCCATCTCTGCTGTTGCTGCTATAACAGGTATAAAAAATTACTTACAACGTCACTTAAAAAAATGAATGCATGTGACATTTGCGCACATTCATATTGCTTGCAACAATGCAATTTAGAAAATTGGTGCATGTCAAGCACTAGAAATGACTTTTGAACGTGCATCAAAATATGAATTGTTCACAATGAACGTTTAAGTAGATTAGTTATAATTTTATTCACTTTTACCTAGATTTCAATGAATGTGAAAGTCTCGAAACAAATGATTGTGACTCGAAAGCCAAGTGTGTTAACACTTTGGGCTCTTTCGAATGTAAATGCGAATCCGGCTACGGAGATCCGTTCGAAAAGGACAGGAGAAGAAGTGGTCGCAGGTGTGAGACGTGTAACGGAAAAACATACTGTAATGGCAGAGGCGACTGTATGATTGAAAATGGGCAGAAAGTTTGCAAGTAAGTGAAAGATTTTGTACAGTTTCATAAGATAACGTACAGATTATATATGCTAACAATGAAAAATTTATATAACATTGTTTTCTTCAATAGATGTGCCGGTAATTATTATGGGTCTCAATGTGACATCGATGGCGAGGTTTTAGCTGTTGCAATTGGGGCATCCATTTCTGCCGTGGTAATCATTGGTCTTACTTTGGCGTGTCTTTGTATGTGGAGGTAAGTTGTGGAACTGGGAAAAAGGGAGAATCTCATCACTATACCATTTCGAACCAGATTGACTTCTACTAAAATTGCATTCAAATGTTTTTTAAACAGTCGAAAGTGGAAACGAGAAGAACAAAAGGCTGCTTTAATGTCGCGCACACTCTTCGGTGGAATGGCGACCCAAGCACTGAGCTACTTAAGTAAAAACAATACTAATCCATATCAGCAGCATCTGTCAATGGATGATCGGTTGAGATGGGCCCAAGTTAACGAAGCCAGCATGGGCGGAAATATATACGTGGTAAATATATAATTTACATAATATTCTAAAAATAACAAACAAGATGTCCACCTACGTTTATAATTTTTGACATCCTCGATTTGATTTTATCATCAGCAAAATGAGCCTATGAGTATGCATACAAGCCCACAACTGATAGGGACATCTATGATGGAGACCCCACCTTTAATGCCCCCCAGAAGGTCTGCTGAAACTATTGATACCACAGTGGATGAATTATTTGACGATCGCCAAACAAAACGGCCCAGGAGCCGTGCTTCTCAGGTAAGCAATTAATTCTTTGCTTTTAATTTACCCCTGAATAATTTTTGGAAATTAAAAAATATCTCGGCTCGACTTTACAGATGCAGGGGAGCCTTTACTATGACTTAGAGCCAGAACCTAAGACTGATGCTATCTATGCATCCCGCTCAATGGTTCAGTTCCCTGCACAATTCTGTGTTCCAATGGGTCCAATGAGCCATTATGCTCCACCAAACAGAGGATACTTTCCTTAAAGGTTCTAATTAACGTTAACGGCAACCTTCATTAATACTTCGGCCGTTGTTCAATTTTACTATACTCAATAGACTGTTTTACTAAATATTTGTTAAGGCATGTTTGGCAAAATTAATTGTTTTTACTTGTAACCCATATTGTGGAAATGAATATTACCAAATGTATTTCTAATGCAAAAACGTATCACGCGATATGTATATTTTTGTACAGTTGTAATAATTATTTATTCAGTGATTCGTAATAGATAAATATAGAAATTACATTGTATATCTCTGTTAAGCGTTAGGATAACCAAAATCTCAGGTTGAAGTTGTTTATCTCGGAAAATCAGTAGGCGATTAACGTAGTTTAATCCATACGGTTATAAGAGGTTCTTTGCTGTGAAAATTCTGCTAATAAATTACCTTTCTTGGTACAACCGTACGAGACAAAGGTAACTTTTAGTGAAATGTATTTATTTCTGAACGTATGCGATAATGATATTGATAGGTATTGTTAACTTCCATTTTTAAATGCCAAACCTTTACATAAGTAGCTGTTTTTAGTTACACAATTTTCAGCTACAAAATTTGGTTGAAAGTAGTCGAAAAACATGATGCAATAATTTGTTAGTATTACACTAAAATTATAACATTAATTAAAAATTGCAAACCGTTGTAAAGAATTAGTTAGAGATTTACCATTTCCCAAAACTCCTTCATTTGATTACACGTTACTTCGTCATAAATTATTAAATAAGTGGCCTTAATCGAAGACGAATGAATGTAAAATACCGGTCGTAGGTCAAATGATACACCCACATGATAGATCGTACAGTGTGATACAAACCAACTGAAGAAGCAAATCAATTTGATGCAAATATAAGTAAATTGTATCAATATGCCCTCGTCAAAATGCTATACATGTTACATACACACTCTATCTTTCCTTGTGAAGTGAAAGCAAGAGCATTTAGGTAAATGCTTCATCTACACAAATTAATTTGTACTTTAGACCTTTCCTCTGTTGTACGAAGGCGTATTTTTTTCTCGTACACGGTTGTAACCACCAAATCGAAGGGCTTTCATAGTCAACGGTCTTGCGATGCTAATTAATTGTTTATTTTTAAGTAGCGTTAAAAAAGTGAATAATGATTCATTTTCCTCACCTTGTACTTTTGTACAGATTGTGGCAAGTTTTGTGAAAAGTGTAAGGCTAGCATGTTATAATACACCCTTTGCCATAGGTTGAATGGTAAACGACATGAATGAACTCAATGCACACACGTGAACAAGGATGAGTCAATTTCGTAGTCGATATCATTTAATAGTCAACAAATGTGTGTATCAAAACTAAATGTGTGTAGTTTAAGGAGCGGACTTTAGTAAACACTCACTCAACTAACACTTAATAACGGAATTTTTCAGAGTTGTTAATCTCGTAATCAAAAACATAAAAATTTACACACATAATTAAAAACAAATACATAGTTGTTGCAATGCAGTTTGTAGTTTACATTTCAAACTAAAATAAATCAATAATAATAAACATAAAAGCCCAAAATACGATTGTGCAAGTACTAATCACAGACTGTTTTCGTCGCGGTCCTGAGTCGAAGTCAATAAACAATAATATTATTAATAGTTAGATAGGGATGGTTTTTAAAAGTATTGACTTAGATGTTCAAATATAACATTCTGTATTTACTAGGTTCTTAATTTAAGATTTCTGAATGTGCACATCTTGTAACCGAATAAAATAAAGCTGCCCAAAGCGAAACTTCGGTTCACGGGATCCCACATAGTTTTTGAGTTTGAGATGTCCAAAAAGCGACATTTTATTTTGTTGGTTAGTTTGTACAAATGTTGTAATGGAAAGTTTTGTATTATAGCTAGTATAGTTTATTTAATGAATTTAGGTTAAGCTCATTATTAACAAGAGTAAGATTTTTAAATGCGTATTGCGTAGAATAGAATTGCGTCAGAACGTCAACATTCGATATGTAAACCACATCTCATCAAAGTTTTGTGAAGATTTTGTCATACAAAATGAAACTGAAATTGAAACAAACCACAAATCACACTGTATTTATGTCATTATAATTTTTCAGGTTCAATTTCCATAATTCTGAAAATCCTTAATACAAATAAATATTGTTATGTACCTAATTAACAAATGTCACTTTTAATGTTTCATACCAAATTTATTGTTAACAAAAGCATGACCTCGTCTTACAAACGAATTATTGAGAATTGAGAAGGCAAGTTTTTATGCGACAGGCTCCATCGTTTCCTATGTCGTAGAAAGCGAAATCTCAAAGTGATAAGTCACTGATCAGATATCTGAAGGATGATGCACTGTTTAATTCTGCGTTAATTACGGAGTTCTAATGGGTCTGCGAGAATGTTGACCCATTCAAACTCAAATCATCCCATCATCACCCATCTCCATTCATGATGATTTTCCTATGAATCAAAGTGCAGCATTTATTGCTCAAATGTATTATTAATCTCATTATTTTCCGTGTTAAAAAGTACCTATTCGCAACACATTTATGTCGCTAGCCACACTTTTGCATGTGATGTGTCGGTCGAAGGTTACGCTCAGTTTTTCATCAATGTCTTTGACTTGATCAGGATTCTAACGTTATCATTTTAATGGGTTTTATTGCAGACGAAACAACAAACAACCCTATGTCAAATGATATCAATTAACTCAGATTTACTCAAGCTACAATATCCTTACACAACATTTTTTTCAGTGAAAGTTCTTTTGACAATTTCTTCGGTCAAAATTTTTAGACTACACGCAAAGGGAAGATGTCAAAAAAATTAATGCATCATATTACTAGTTTTGACTGGTTTCTCCTCTCAGGCGGCATCGGGTGTTACTTTTATTATGTGACTTTTTCAGACTCCATTGGTCCATAGCCTTTCTAACGAAGGCTTTTCATTTGTGCATAGAGAATTACGAGACACGACACAATGAATCATGCTTGACAACAAAAATAGCAAAAAGAGGATTTGAAATAAGGTTTATATTAACGCGGTTTATTACTGCCTGGCCTACACTACCTAATGGCTTCGGGTACGGCTAAAGGTCAGGCAACGTCAGCACAAGATGCTCTGTGGATCATGGCTCGGACCTTTGTTAAACCGAGTGGGAGGTGTACGAGAAAAAGGATTTTTGTCTTGGCGTACCTATTGTGGAGCCAAGATCGTGGGGATGCATTTCTCTTTGTGTTCAAGCGGTTTTGACTGGTTGATAAAATACTTGACGCCGGGCGGACGGAGTGATGCGAGGTAGTTTGACTTTTAGAATTCGATTAAGCACTAAAATGTCGTAGGTTATTTTGGAGAAGATACGTGCATTTTCTAATGAATCGATGACGTACGTGACTGGCAGAGTGAAACTGCTTTGATCTGAGATTACAAAAATTTTTATAATGTATTATTATGAGCAGTATGATTTATGTAATGTGCAATTTACATAACATTATCTTAAAAATAACAAGTTCGATCTATGTGTGCGGTTCGTGCTACACTGAAGAAAGTTCGGGGCATTTTGACATTCATTCTGATAATTCGAAATGGCTGCGACTGACTCATGCGCACCCGTCAACAAACTTTTACTTAAATCACATGAAACAAGGGTCTGTTCTTCTGCTAGCTTCGTGATTCATAGCTCAAACTAAGGATAGGAGCAATTAAGTAGATATTGCCTAAAAGTCGAAAGGTACTTTCCTCGACTTAGGCAATGGTGCACTTAATGAACCTTCTGATAAATAATGTTGACTGAAAAGTATCGTTCATGATCAATAATATTAGTGCAGTGTATTACTAATCCTAAAAATTTTATGTATTTTTCCACCAAAGACGCTTCTATCCTTTTATCTCACTTTTCAAGCTAGAGACAAACACATTTTATTTTGCGCTTTGCATGGCCATAATCTCTACCTACTGCACTGGAAAGAGCTAAGACTGGATGCTTCATTCTATCAAGCATTCACCCCTTTTCCACTGAGATGAATTTCTTGACTTGCTTCACAATTAGTTACCTACAGTCCATCACTACTCATTGCTTATCAATGTTTTACTAATTTATTGAATTTGTTGGGTCCAAAATCTAATCCTTTCGCAAGTGGTTGTTGTTATTTACATGTTTTGTTGTCGTGTTTTCTTTCTTCCTACGTGTTATTACGGGTAAATATTGTTTCCAACTCTATGGAAGGCATGGTCTTAATGGATGTCAAACATTAATAAAAAATGTATGTAAGACTGGGCGTGCTGAGGGGCTCTATAAAAAATTGTTTCGTTTATTACTATCAGATCAGATCAATATTTCTTTTAGATTCTCATCTCCAAATGTCAACTTTCGTGGAGGTTGGTTTTAGAAGTTTAAATCTGAATGGGTCACCAGTATTTGGGTTGACATGTTACAACTGTTACTTTGATTCATTCTTTGCACAGTATACACATTTATATATAATATTGTCATCGTTTAAATGGCTGATGATTGACTTTTTTAATGAGTCAAAGTTTACGTTTTTACGATTCAGCTTGAACTTTTACGTCTATTTCCTTCTTTACTTGTGCTATAAACTATGCTGCTTAATCATCGTTTTATTACTACGCTAAACAGACGGAAGAAATGTTTTAAAGGAAAGGCAGATATGATGAAGTAACGTTATTTTGAGAGAGGAAGTGAGATTTAAACAGCGTCGGACCTTGGGGAAACCACTTTGTCAGCCACGATTCATTCAACAAATTATGAC
>VYYJ01002742.1:0-19705 GCA_021029165.1 Cyphoderus albinus | reverse complement strand
GACACCACAATTGGAACCTTTCACTGCACTTGCTATGTGCAGATGCAGCAGTCACTGAACTATTAGATTACGTCTAATAGGAACGGAAAAGCGTAGCCTAATATCACTGAATAAATAAAAGAACCACATTGTCACGTGCGAATCCACCATAATCTCTGATAATGTAGGCAACGCTCGTAATCGTATCAAGGGATTTCCCGTGATAATTTTCTGTTGCATTAGGTAGGTATTAATTTTCTTTATGCATTTATACTTTACCTTCAACAACTAAAAGAATTTCACTACACTTTGTCATCATCACTTCTCTATTGATTGATGCAATGTTCATTAGAATTTAAATTCAAAGTTTGGGGGTACTTTAACTAAATGTTTAGTGAGACTTGAAAGATTTTAAAACTTGAGACCAATTTGAATTATGATTCCCTTCTAAATTCACAAATTGTGGTAACGAAACGCACACTATTGAAGTCTCGGAGATGCTTGGAGGGGTCTTCCAATAAATTAATTTAATTTAAAAGTGAAAGCAAGCCGAATATAGAAAGTCAAAATAGGCCCAGAGCAGTTTCCTTCACATCATACTGGAATTCCATAATTTTTGTGTTTATCATTGCGTAGCATTTTAATGAAACTGCTTTTCACATTGCTTCATGCAACCAAAGGAAAAGGTTAAAATTAAGTTTTTATCTTTTAGCATGAAATGAATACCTACATAAAACACTTCCTCTTCTTCACTGGCACTTTTGCCTATGGCCTACTCATCGTTTTCAACCACACACATTTAATTTAACATGAACACACAAACGGCTACAACTACAATTTCATTGTACCCATCAATTTCATCTCCAAGAAGTATTAGAAACTTTATAGTTTTGGCATATAACATTAAATTATTGTGTAAAGTACAGTTTTTATTTTTCAATCCAAACCTGAATCGAAGTTAGGGATGATAAACTTGTCTGTAATAATTTTTGGTTTTATTTTTAGAGAACTAGAAAAATGTACGCATTTGCAGCTTTGAGGGTGGCAGATGGTTATCGATATTGGGGAAGTATGTAATTCATTTCAATGGGATATGGGATATGTTAGAGTAAACTAACGCACAGTAGTGAAATTAAATTACAGTTAGTTTAAATACAGCAACCAGGTCTTGTTTTTTGTTATAATTATTTGAGTATTAAATGTACAAACTACAAAAACGTTTTCAGATGAGTGGACGCAAAAGATTGTCGTACTTCTTGAATGTTTACTTGAGTTCATCTAAAGTGTTTTCTTGCCCCTAACACAAAACAGAAAGTTAGTTCTAATAATAATAATATTTTCTCGGAAATTACTGTTCAAGTCAGGAATCAAGAATACGTTCTTCTGTGTATCGTAAAAACAAATAGAAATGAAAAGGATGTGGAGTGCATAATCGTTGATGCTATTGTGATTCAAAGCTGGAAAGCGCGTTATTATAATTCTGTCGCCAGAACCTCTTCTGTTCGCTTTGTGCATCCATAAAACCACGTAAAACACCAGGATTTTCTTCTGGCCTTGTTTCTTTGCTTAAGGATAAATATCTTGCGCGCACTTGTCTAACAATAGAGGTACATTATTTACTCGGCAATAATATTATTGCGCTCTTTTATTCACAACGAAGATGTATTTTTGCCCCTCGTGTGTAAAAGTTCTGACGTTGTGGTTGATGAAAGCGTGCTTCAGTATTTTTGTGATCGTACTTTTTTGGAAGTTAGCGTGCAGGCAGTATTAGGAGAGGAGGCAGCATGACAAACAAAAGCCAGACGCATTTCATAATACACAATGAAATAGCAAAGTAATGTCATGTGGGTATAAATATGTGCGCGGTTTATAGATGCCTGCGTGGTCGGAATTATTCCTCTGCTGCCTGTAATCCATCTCCGTTAAATGATGGTACGAATGGTGATGCATGCTTGCTATGTGTCTCCAACTTGGAAAATAAAGTTAGCAGGAGTGAAGAGACAGAGAAAGAAAGGCGAAAAGGCTGGAGAAGAGGAGCGGTGAGAAATAATGTATGACGGGGATCCATCTATAAAAGCTGGAACATTATCACAGAAGAATATATATGTGCAGTATAAAGGTAATAATGGGAGAAAAACGACGTTAACTTTGCCGGTTTTGATGGGAGCTGTGGTGGTTTGTAAAAGTATATACAAATTTATGTGCCTCTGTGTAAAGATGCAAATGTAGTTCTGGTCTTATTGAGGTTGACGCTGCTATCTGGAGGAATAGAGGTTGAGCAGAGCAACGATGGTGGAGAAATGAGAATAGTAAATGGTAACAAGAATAGCATCACATGGGAAATGAGAATTCTCTTGATACCTCATCTATCTATCTTTCCATCCATATTCAAAGGAATAAAAGTAGGCAAGCAGACCTAGGCCAGGCATCGCAATACAATTTGTGCACACACACACTTTCCAGATGAGAAGCTGGCAAAGTAAAAATGAAAGGAAAGTTGCTCTTAATGAGAAAGGAGCTACTGGAGAGGTACATACAACCAGTGACAATCACTATAATAATGATGATGAGAAGGAGGAAAACGATGATGATAATGTTGACTATTATCATTGTCATAGTTGTCGTGTTGTGGTTGCAGGCTGGTGGGTGGTGACAAAGAGAAAAGTGAGAGAAAGGTGTGTGCCGTATACGTGTTTGGGAGGATTATAAGGTAAACAACGGAAGATCCAAATGAAGCAAATAAGAACGCTTTCTTAAACAATCATTAGTTATTTGGCCGAGGTTCGACGATATTGAAGGAAAACATTTTTATTTAGTTCTTGTAGAGCTTTTGACTAGTACTCTGCTCTTTACCAGGACCTCATTACTTATGTTTTACATCAGGAGACTCAGATAACTATGCTAACTTTACATTTCATGTACATCACTAACCGGCTTAGGAGTGTGTAAAGTAAAGCGATAAATATCTCAGATTGGTTATTGTTATTATTATTATTATTATTATTATAGGCACCTTGTAACGTAAGCAAGGCACAAAAGTAACCTGAGAACCTTTTTCGACTAACGGAAGTGTGAACAAACATACCTGAACTTATTGCAAAGCGAGATATTTTCCTGTACAGCGTCAGAACGCCATTTCCTCTTATTTCCCAAATATCGGTGTACTATTACTCCTTACTCCAGCAAGTATCCAATGTATATCGTTTCACATCTTACTACTGTTGTGCTCAAAGCTTGTCTCATGAAAATATTTAGCTATCCATGAAATACGGTTAATACCCGGATATACATGCGGTTTCATTTTGAAGGCATTTGTTTTGGCAGAGATTTTTAGTTACAGGTTCGTCTTCAATGCGTGGATGAAGTAAAACGGCATAAGGCAACTCCTTTAATAACATTTTCCATCGGTACTGTTAAAGTCAGTGCGTTGGTGAATGTACTATACATAATTGATATGAAAGCATCTTTGCATGGGTAAATTCAGGTTTACCACTTAATTTTTCTTCTTTCTACAAGCTATACAAAAGCCATGCATTTTAATAATAGTATACAGGTATAAAGTTTAAAAGTGGCAAAACCTAAGAGAAAGTTTCTACTTATTATTTCGTGTCGTGGATAAGCTGAAAGTGGTTAGATTTACGTACATTTCATCAAATATGTATGCACCTTGTAGTAAGAGTTTTACAAATCGTAGTGGTAGAAAAGCGTAGCACACATTCATGATTCGAAAAGTGTTGACTTTCGCTTGATATGATAGAATATTCGAGAATCATAAAAGTTCTTAAAATAGTAGTGAAAAAGTTAGATAATGCATGCTCAGACAGTATGCAATCTATTGTTGCTTCTTCTTTGGAGTTCCTCAATACGTTCTCGTACATACATTAGTCAGGTCTACATTGTGAGAACGTCTGCTCCTCTTTCCCTAGAAAGATTGCTCGTAATAAGTAATACATGGGAGACGATGATAAAAATGCTCCTTCACTCTCTCACAAGAAAACCATCTTGCCATTCTGTAGAGTGAGAGTCGTTTGTAAGCCTTTCTTGGAAAGACTAATATTTTTTGGCAGGGGAATGTGTCTACCCATCCAGCATCGTCTTATCCATCTTTGTCTATTGAGCATCCAGCAACCACTTTCTTCAAACTATCTGGAACAGCCTTACGCTTCGTGACATCAACGAAGTTATGCCTATCCAAGTGTTATACGTTTAAATAATAACTACAAACTTATAATAGGTGAATCTTCTTAGCAGGCGTACTACAATGAGCTGAGCATAGAATTTGTAGAAATAGCAGACAACTTTGCACACGATGTTAACACAACTTAAAAACGGTTGCAAAACGGTTGGCTGGGCATGGGAAAAGGAAATCATCATTTGTTGAAAAATGTAAATGCTTACGTGCACAGATAAAGTGTGCATACAATTCTGTCAGACATTGTGTTGTCTGTAATGAACCAGAGTGTAGAAAACTAGCTGCTTTCACATGAAAGGAAAAGGAAGAAATATGCTCGATGTTTGTACATACAACATTAGACAAATAGGCTTAAACTACTTCACTAGGAGCGAGGAAATGATGATGTGTACTCTACTGCTTTAAACGACTCTTCTGATAGTGAGCAGAACCGAATGGAAGGAAGAGGAAGACACAAGATGATAATAGTAATAATAATAATAATAATAACGTCGAAATAGGTAGGCTGTAGTGACTGAATAGTGTCGACATCGATGATGATGGTCATCACGACTGTCATCTCGAAGGCACGTACAGAAAGCATCAGTCAGCCAGTCTCAGTCTCAGCTTCCTTTTCTTTTTTCATGTCCCCCTTTTGTGTCTCCTTATGTTTATTCCAACGATATCAACATTCTCCACATTTTATACTTGTGATTGAGTCTTACTATTGCCGTACTTTCACTTTTCCCTTTACTTTTCACTGGCGTTGAAAATGTCAACTACTCTTTTCATGTCAATATCAACATCAACCTGTCACGATGTTCAAGTCCTACTGTAGGTAGGTAGGCGAAAGGTAGGAAATATTGACATCAACTTTTATGAGCTTATTATTTTTGCTTGGAGCAACAAACAAAATTATTTTATGATATATTGATCTGTGAATCTTTTTACTTCAATCGTTCCTTCTGCTACTGCCTTTATTGTACACTTCCGTTTTTGCCACATTTCTGTATATGACGTTAGAAATAAAAGCAGTAACAAATGTTGTAGTTAACGGCTTTTTTAGAAATTGGGAAATGTTTCTGAGATAGTGAAGTGTACATGTCAAAAAATTATACTGACATACGATTAAATGAGGTTGAGTTTGATTTTAGAACAACCATTCATGAATACATTTCAGCAACGATGTCATGTGGGATTCGAAAGTTAATTTGAACTCAATCTCTCCTGGTATAACGTAGGTACTGTGTTCTTTGACTATTAACAATTTATTATTCTTGCCATCGCAAAGGGAAAGTTGTGGCATACGTTGTTACATTTACCTTGTCCAAAGAGAAATAAAAATTTGGTGAAATCACAAAAGGCTTCCTAAAATTGCCATTTCCATAACCGTGGTTGCATTGGAGGTGGATTTGTACCGGTTCAGTGAGAATGCACGGAAGAGTATCCGTTTGAGTTTGAATTCTCTTACAGCTCGCGTCTCATTATCTTTGAATGGAGTGTGTAATAACAAAGTATGATTAATGGAAATATTAAGATTTTATGAAATCAGGGTTTGTGTTATTGCTTCCGATGAAATGAGTGCTTGTCATGTCAAGGTTTAGAAATCATTTAAACTGTGTAATTACAATACAATAAAGACTATTGTGTAGAGGCGCTCCTTTGTGAAGAAGGAAAACCCATTAAACAAAATTTCTCTGGCTGTATGCGAGTAATATTTTATGGGGATCAACGCAACGATGATAATCGAAAGAGTTCGCTTATCATCGCAATTTTATTTTTAAACCCCGAAACCCGGGTGAACAGCGAACTTTTTGGATGATTATCGTTGCGTTGAGTCTCTCCATTTATTAACTGTAATCATTGGAATAGACTGAACTGAATCCATGAAGGTGACGAGGATACATAGATAATAACAGGGTGAATCCAGAAACGATAACAATAATTACGATGTGATGCGAACAATAAAGGCCATGATAATTTGATGTTGAGACGCTCTACAATGTCATCATCTGTTTTACAAGTTAGGTGAGAAACAGTTCCATAAGAAAAGACATATTGTAGCTTTTCAAATATCTTTATACGGACGACGTTTCCAGTTTCAGGTATTGTTCGCAAATGAAAAACATTCTATGTCACAAGTGTGAAAGAGTGACAGCAACTCAAATTGTATTTGATCCAGACCTGTGGACACCGGCTTGGGACAGCATTGGCGCATAAATGCCCCTCCTTCTTTTCTTCCTTCAGAGAATTTGACATTGATTGCGTCATCTTCATCATCCACGTTTCAGTCCCAAAGTAAAACATGGCCACGATAATGAAGAAGCATCAGAAATCATGCAAAATTCTTGATGAAAATACAAAAGAAGATTTATGATGAACAAACAGAAAAACGTTTCATGAGTTTCCCTTGGAATGTTTCACAGTGGTACTCAGCACGAGTTGTATATTTTAATTTTAGCTTGTACTTACACCACACTGCTTAGCCGAAATCACTTTCTTTCAGCGTTTGAACGAGGCAGAGTGTGAAGCTAGTGAAAATGAAAATAGTATCACCCTTACCCCAATACCGCAGTTGCTAAATTGAAGGAAAATATAATTTTCTTTGTGAACGCAGAGATTTTATGGCAGACTACATATGTAAGTTCTCAGGAAAGTACAATGGCCGTGAGCGCGTGTCTTTCCCAACATACTGTTGCAAATGAAATGGAATAGAATAGGTAGCACAAGCCCAGGGAAAGCATATACATTTAATATAGTACAACGAGGTGACAACAAAAGTTTATACGAGGTGACAAGAGAGAAAATGCTGAGCTCAGCTTTACTTACATCACAAAGCTTCATCATCATCATGATGATCAACGACATGCAATCCTTTCTCTCCCTTCCTCTCGCACTTTTTAAACGAGCTTTTGCGCCCCCTCTGCTCGTCCTTGCTCTTCCTAGCTGCATTCAACCCACCAGCCTTGAGCATAAGACGATGTTGATCGATGTGGAAAAGTCTACATTATTTGAGTTTAGCTTTGTCCGCACACTCATTCCTATGCACGTTGTGTCCACATCTAACATTTCCAATCTTTCTTATTGCGGTCATGGCAGAAAAAAGAGAAATCATTCATGTATGAAGGAAAATTGTAACGGATAAAAGGAAGAAGAGAAATATCCCTTTGTTCTTTCCATTTTGGTGTCACAGTCACATGACTATGTCAAGTGAATGCTTGGACCTAAAACTTTAGGAATATTGGCCAGACTTTATGTTCTTTGCCAAATACATAATTTGAGACAGACAGAATAAAAGCGTTTTTTACCGTACTCTCAGCGTCTCAGTCTCAACGTGGGCATTTTCACAACCTCTTAAACTAGCAGCTTCTTTCCAATACTAGCAATAGCTAAATATCTACTGGAAATTCAAATCGTCTGTACTAGAATTTCGGAATTGTGTGTAACTTTAAACTAATTCATGTGTAGTTGAACAATGCTTAATACCTGTTTTTACTACTTCCGACAAATACAGATATACCTGAGAGAGATTAGGAATTTCTTTAAAAATTCATATTACTTCGTAGCGTATAAGAAAGAAAGAAACGTATAAGGACTGAAAGAAAAAGTGAAGGTGTGAATTCAATTTCCTGTTGTTTTATAATATGAAGCAATAAAATCATTTTATTTTAAATTATTCAACCAATTTTGACTTAAAAATAAGTCTAGATGAGCGTTTACCGTGTTATTGCTAGAAGCTTTACAGATAGAAAGTTTTTTCTCCTCATGGCAAAACCAGTAGTTTTGGTAAGTGCCATTCTAACTCTGATGAAAAAGGGTTCGAATTCGAAAATAAAATTGAATTTTACACGCCATAATCCATTTCCGTGCACCACATCAAGTCTACTCTTATACTGATCTCCTCAATTTTCCACCTTTTCCCAATAATAATGATTATGTACGGCAGTTACAAAAGCTCGTATTACGACTCCTCCATCCTCTTCTATAAAAGAGCAGTGGAGCACCACGGTGGTTATTTCCACTTGAAAATTATTTGTGAGCGACTTAGCAAGTTATTTTGAGCGCGTACGTAGTCAATCGAACGCTCACGCACCAAACAATGTTGTATGTTATGGACTGGCTAGTAAAAAAGCAACAATTTACAGAGTGAATTTGTAATCATGTACTTGGGCTGTATAACCTACTGTCTTCTTGTCTTGTCTGGGAAAATCGTTTCTTTTGTTCAGCTGCTGATCCAATCCAGTAATACATATTATTATTGTATGAAGTTTCTACTTTTCCACTTCCCACGTGAAGTTAAACCAACTATATTTATTGTAATATTGTGTACTCGTATATCACTTCATTTCACATCAGCATGGTTTATGCTTTTCCTGGCATGTGGATGCCACATTTATACCTTTCGCAATTTAGGGGAAACCATTTCCCTTTTTCTTTCTCATTTTCATGAGTAGTTTTAAAAAAGAGAGGAAAAGGATGTGTAGCATTCATCCGTACCCTTCTGATTGCAGTTCACGTATGTTTGTTTAGAATGCGGACTTATTGTGTACCTGGGTAAAAAGCATATTAGAGCTAGCAATGGCTCACTCGTCTCCTATTCTTTCGTATATTCTGCTGCAAGTACATCCTACAACAAGATTCCTTTTGCTGTGGTTATGTATTTTTTAGAATATTATGCTAGTTCTTTCTCGTGCGTTGCCATTTTTCTTCTTGCTGTTAGATTTTTTTGGCTGACCAAAACAAATTATTTGTCGAATTGCTGAGAATGCAGAGATGCTCAAACAAGAAGCAAAGAAGAAAAGAAAATGAAGAAAAAGAGTGAGGGAGATTTCTTGCTGTTGGATTTTTTGGCTGACCAAAACAAATTATTTGTCGAATTGCTGAGAATGCAGAGATGCTCAAACAAGAAGCAAAGAAGAAAAGAAAATGAAGAAAAAGAGTGAGGGAGAAGAAACGTTCAGTTGCGTTTGTTACAGGTTCTTTAAGAGATAGTAGTAGTGCGGTGGAAACTAGAGGAACAGTAGTACACGTCGAGGAATAAAAAGGCAAAATGGTGGTGTTGGATTATGCCTCTTTCTCCGCGCTTCTTTCTCTGCTGGTTGTTGGCAATAACGTACGTAACGAATAAAACGATCTCACATAAGCCATAATTCTATCTCACTTTCACTCACCAGAGCAAAGTGAATAACTTTCTCCATTGCTACATACTATATTACTACCGTGTTGCAGCAGCTCATCTTCTTCCTGCTATTACACAACCTGGGCTACGTTACATTTGCATTGTGCTTGTGCACTTGATTTTTGTTGAGAAGGGAGAATAAGAAAGGACGAAATAGCAGTAGACACACACAGACAAACTCGTTATTATTATATGACTGCAATCATATATGAAACCGCGCTCCTTTTTCACCCATCTTTCCGTTTCATTTATGATTCCTACGTTTCTCGTATTTTATCATTACTTCTGAGTTTTATTTCTTTTCCCATCGCTTATCATGCCAAAAAATTATCCATGTTTGTACATACAAAACCTCGTACATGTGTATCTTGTGTTATAGTGGTAATATTGAGTATAGATGGAGACGGGAGTGTTTTATTTGTGGATACATTCGACTAACCTCTTCTCTCGTTTCACTTCCCTCTCTGCTTTTGACGCGACTCCCATTATGGTTGCTGTAATAATAGTAATAATAATCGTATCTATATTTTAGGAATGTGTGACTACATCCAGTAGTATCTGCTGCTCAATGTGTGCTAAATGAATGAAGAAATTTTTTATTTTCTGGGTAATGTTCTGCTTGATTCTTCATATCTCTAAGCTTTTGAAGAGGCATTTCTGGATTGGATAGAAAGACTACTATTACATAATTTAGATATATCGGACATTCCGTTGCATTTTGTACATGTTTAGNTTGCATTTTGTACATGTTTAGGTGAAACGAGGCCAAGATTTGTGGATACCATCAACTCAGTAATAGTGTGTAGCATTTATGATTCTTACAGCTCAACTCGACCATGCCACTTTTATTATGATCGTACCTTGCTTTATCCATTGCATTGCATTACGATTTACGGTACTTCTTTCTAGTTCTTAGGAATTTAATAGCAATTATTCATTTTTATCCTCCGTATAAAATAGCCACTACTTTTATATTGTTGCTTATTACGAGAAATTAGATATTTGCTTCGCCGATCGTGACCCTTAGCTGAAGGAAAAGTATTTATTTTATTTGATGGTGCTTACATTTACTGGTCAATAAAATGTTACACGATGATGATAAGGACAAATGCAATTAGAACAAGGAAATTCCAATTCCGACCCGTGCAATTGTTGCCACTGGGTAATTATGTAATTTCTGGATGTAAGAAAACGTTTAGCTCAATAGTGATCACATTCGAAATGATTTTACCATTTGCAAAAGTAACAAAACAGTTACTCAAATTAATAAAAATAAAGCTCGATTGACGAGTGTTGTCACTTCGACTGGAAATTGTTTTAGGGTTATTAAGTAGGCCTGTATATCATCCCTGAAGAAAGTTTTTTAATATGCATATATCAGGAATAGTAATAATGCATTAGTTGCGTTATACAACTGTGAGAAAATAATGCTCTGTTTGCATCATCATCTGTGCTTTTCAGCTTTAGTCACACCAAAAAAAGTTTTAGGTGAAGAGAAGATTAGTAGGGAAAGGATAACATCCGATTTCAACTGAGGTTTTGCCCTGGGTAGTCCCTTGTTCAATTAATCATAATCATAAATACTTCACTCTTTCGAAGAGAAAACAGAAGTGACGCTTTGGGTGCACAAAGCCACGGCCCGCCTTTAGCGTTTATAAAACGAGTGCTATTGTAGACTGCAACAAAGGGTACGAAGAGAGACAGACTATGGTAAATTTCAGAATGTCTTTTGGAATCTTTTGGTGAATCTCGTTTTACATTATGTAGAGAAAGTGAAGACTACGCGCTTACTATGCTTTCACTTGGATTTTAGTTTGCTGTCAAATTTCAGTAAACAGATTGAATGAAACAATGTAATATGCATTTGATGTTTATTATCAAATCAAATATTTAGTTCCCTGTAAACTAAGCATCTGCGGTGGCATGTAGAATTTGAAAATTTCAAAGGTCGTAAAATATGACTAATTTGCTGACGAAATATTTGCTTGTGCATACAAATTTGCATGATAAGTGAAACATTCATAGCTCATTTTCATATATGTCAACGTGTCTGAAAAGTTTTATTCGTAAAGAAATGGGAACTTTCTCCAGAGAATGAACTGCTATTTAATTTCATTCTACCAAAAAGGTTTTATCTCTCGGCCATTTATAGTTGGACAAATTAGCTTTGATTAACCAGCTTTTGTATAGAAACTCACTCAAAATATATCAATTTCCAATCGTTTCAAATTGCATGTCAAATAACAAAAACTTTACGTAAGTTTATTTTTGGGTTGCCTTTTCAAAATACAATGATTTAAAATCTAGGACTGTAGATGTTTTTTCGAAGAGTAATACGATATGTTTTTGCCGCGTATGTCAAAACTTGTGTAGACAACGTTAGTATAAAAGAAAACGGACGCAAAATGAGGGGTTCAAGGGCATTTACCGTAAATAATCTAACGTTTATGGTATAATATAGTTTTCATTGAATAGTAATGGCAAACTATTGATAAATGAAGTAAAAGTAATTTGACAGCATGCACAAATATAAAGAACAGGTTCGAATAATACAGTATACAATATCATGCCACCAGAAGGGGGTTGTTGAAAACTGCGTCGACAGCAAAATTTGATAAAATTATAATGCATCTCAAAATGAATTAACTTCGGATGAGTTCGTAGATGATGACATTGCGGACAGACATTTCAGATAGCAACTGTGAATTTGTTGAAATTTGAAATACTACCGTTTTATATACTGGAATTGTCATTAGAGCAACATATACTTGCGAGAAAGTTAACACAGTGAAAGCTTAAATCACGGTTGTTCCTTCCAAGTGGAATCAAATACGTATGTAGAGTGAAAAAGTTTTCAAGCGTAAGCCATGTGGTTGGCTGCATTCAAGCTACGTGTTTAAAAGTCATACACTCTGGAACTGCAAAAATGTGTGTTAAATAGGAAAGAGAAATAAATTTATGCGTGTTTTGTGTTTTTGAATGAACTGGGCAAAACTTTCTATTCCATTGTTTCTTCTCCCATGTGTATTAGGAAAATCTCTCTCGTTTCGCTATAAATGCTGAATGTGCAGGTTCTGTTCGTAATAAACTGTTGTAAGGTGTGTGCTTTACGTAGACAATGAGGATATTCTGCATGAAACTCCCTGAGCAAGCTGCGCATGATATAGCTATTCACGACGGTAGAAACATATTGCAAACTAGGCAAGTTTTATCAGATTCTTGCATTCAATAATGAAATAGAGAATTCCATTCCAGATTTAAATTGCTGAAAAACTATGAAATTGGACTAGTATCTTGTCGAGTATCTTAATGTAATCTAAGTAAAAAGCTCCGTTGTAACAATTTGAAGAATCCTCTCTTCTAAAAAATCTTAAAACCATGAACTACTCAATTTTTATCGCAGAAGAGAACCGTATCTCTGAAAATCTCAAACAGAGAATAGAATATTTCAATTTTCAATTTCTTATTACTTAAAACTGGTTTCCTATGCTTATGTTCGAACATACTCTTTTTGGTTTTTAACAGAGATGGAATTCACGCATCTCATCTTTCCTCATCCGTCATAATAATCGTCATAATGAAGGAAGGAATCGTCAGGGAAAACGATGTGGGGAGTGGGCCTTACTCTGGAAATAAAAATGGAGACACAAATACGAATTTGCTGCATAAATGTAGGAGTAGCGCCGGTATGATGGAGATGACTCTCTCGGTGATTTCAAGAAAAGGAGAGGCGAAACAGTATCAACATTATGACTTTATATCCACCACTGTAAAACGTCTTTGCTCCTGTTTCCCTCTCTTCCAAAATAAAACTATTATCTGTCATTTTCCTATGTGTGCAGCAGCCAGTCGTGCACGACTGTTTTCCCCATTTTCACGGGAATATGTAACTTTTTACCTATGCACACACATTCCATTTTCTCTTTTCATTCTTATCATCGTGATCATCATCGCTATCATCATCAGCAGCATCGGCTGGAACATCTTACTCGCATACATAGCTCATGAACTGCAAGAGAGACAAAGTAGGAAAAGCACTTTCTCATTTGTGAAGCCAGAAAACATTTTACTGTTACTGTTACTCACTGCTACATGGAACTGTTTGGCGCTGCGCTGGTAATATAAGAGTCAGATGTTCGTCATGAAGGCAAACAAAAGAGAGAAGTTAGGGTAGAGCTTGCTAACTATTTTAGTATAACACGAAAGGGTTGCTGAGGGATTCTGGGATTTTGAGATTTTAAGACCTCATCGAGCAAAAGTAGGAAAATGGTAGTCAGAATGAGAGTAAAGAGAAAAAAGCAGAGATGTTACTTGGAATCTCAGGTTTTTCTCTTGGCCACGCACATAGTACAGGAACAAAACATCACCCTATCTGCATCTTTATCTTCCCATCTCATATTTGTACTATTTCAACTCATAAAAACGAAAGATGTACGGAATTGTCGTAAGTGAGTAATGGACACTTTGAACTTCTTGCATTTTTATTCGGGAATTTCGGCGGGAGGAATATTACATATTAGTTTTTTCATGCTGTTGGATGCTGTTGGAATCAGCGGTAGGTCTTCGATGTTCAGTGGAAGGGCAAACTTATTTTAGTACGACAAGGCGTCGTAGGCAGAAGTAAAAAACGTAACGGCAACTACGACGAATAAGACATTCTTCATCTTCAACATTATTGTTCGTAGTATAATTCAGGTGGAGCGGAAAGTAAATCCTTTAAAAACGTACACTTTTTGATAGACATACATTGAGCGTAAGTCATGTAAAAGGAAAAAGTGAAGGTGGAGGAAAACTTTTTCCTCGTGTTTCTAAACGGCTTTGTGCAACTTCTACAAAAAATATCTTTTGAAATAAAGTATATAATAAAACTAAAAAATTCATATGTAATAATAACACAGCAGTCATGTATGTTATTCAAGCGCGGAAGAAGATTGAAGAAAGTAGGCAGCTAACTTTCTACTTTCTACCTCTTAGCCAGGGCGGTAGGAAAGAGAATGAAAAGTGTGCGTACCGAATATTATGCCAATTGCTGATCCTAAAAATGAGTGAGGCAATTTGAGATGCAAGCAACGGTTGTTCCTTGGTGCATTTTGAATGCTGTAGTGATGATATTATATTATACAAAAGGATTTAAGGAATCATACTTAACCTTATAGTACACAGTACACCTTCTATAGCGCCAGAAGGACACTTAAAGTCAATACAATGAGTAACACTGGGAAGTCATATTTCCAAACCTTTCTGAGTTATTGAAAAATAGGCGCATATGTGGTCTGGAAAAAGTTACTAAAAGTACAATAAAATTGGATGGGATATTAAAATGTACAGAATTGGAAGAACGAACTGGGAAACGCTCCACTGTACTACTCTAGGACTAGGGGCTACGCTATGCATCATCCAAACAGAAAAGTAGAAACTGGAATATTTGTCTAGATTCAGCCATATGCTCGGGAAGAAATAATATTCTTGCTCAAAAGGAAGAGACAAACTACCGAACGAGCGAACAAATCAAATCCAATTGAATCTCATTTCCCATTCTGAATTTGCATTTTATGCGTTTTCCTTTGCTCCCACTTTCTCTCGTCTTGCATCCGGTCTCAGTTTGACGTATAACAATAAAGCCTGGAATGGATGATCAATCACAAAATATGCGCACAATGGACATGCAAAATAGCTTATCCAGTCGCTTTTCTAATCATTTAATAGCATAGTATAGTAGATGATTTGAAAGTGAATAAAAGTAATCAAACATGGCATCAAAGCCTTTGTTAGTGTAAATGATGGACCATTAAAATGCCTTTATAAATAGAAATAGATTTTATTGGTAGGTGAGAATGAACGGAGGAAGTGATTGTTTAACTCATAATAAAAGAATAAATTATAATAAGAATGGCAAATGTAGGTATTAAAATTGTACCGTAATAATAACACAATGGCATTTGTCTTGTATCACAAAGAGAACTGTAAACATTGACAATTATAAAAGTAAGTTTAAAGTTTTTGTAATAGATAGATCGCAGTTTAGATTCTACTTGTAAAGGTTAAGTTTCTTTGCATCTTGTTGCAATTTTGTATTCACCGAATTCAACGGATTGGATGCGGCTTTCAACACTCAAGTCGTAAACTTCACGTACAGAACTTCTTAGTTAATTTGAATTCGTCGAAAGGATCGTTTTGATTACCCTAAATAATGTCGTTCCTCTGCCTCAACTCCTTATCATTCACCTGTCCGGTGTTGATTTTAAGTTAACTGGACGGAGAACTGATAAGGGCTTGAGCAGAACAAAGCAGCAAATGTGAACCGTGACGAGAACAAAATCAGGATTGCCCAATCAAAGAATTAAAATTGTGGAGATTTCTACAACATCCCTACCAGTGCCTCCGCCCTCTCTTACCGGACCTAACTGAATACGAGCAGTGAGATCTTATATTCAAATCTAATTTAATCAACACTTGAATTAATTATAGCCTAGTTTAGTTGTGTTTTAAATAATTATTACTGTAATTTAATTAACCTTTCCATGTTTGAGATAAGCCTGTATGATTCTAAGTTCTTTTACTTCAACGACATTTGAGGATAACATGTTTTTATTGGAATAAAATCTTTGTCAAATGTTTGTATATCGGGTACTCTTCATCATGACATAAAAATTAAAATAATTAAAATTGGGAAACAGGCAGAACTGTTGTATTACCTGACATACACAATTGATGAATTATAATTTAGCTGATACGAATGAGATGTTGGACCTGGACGCATTCTCAAGTGTAGTATATTATTATATTGAATATTTGTCAGTATTCTTATCCATTGAGTTAAAATTATTTTGAACATGAATGTTACAATTTATTGTCGACACTAATTTGGGTCTTCATTAAACCTTTTAAAAGCGCCTTACGTAACTGTTATTGTCAGTCGATCTACATCGTTATTTATTTACGAAATTCAATACAATGGCCATATTATTGTAAATTGTAACTGTCTCTTTTTATTATTCAAACAATATAGAACCGAAATTGCATAAATAATTGTATTTATATAGTGATTTTCACAAGGTGTATTTCTGATGCATCAGGGCTAAATCTCAAATTAATTCTTACTGGCGAACAAAAATATAATTCCGGAGTGAGTAACCGTCCACCACATCAAGGAACAATGGTCGTTGAATTTCTTGTTAGATTTTGCATTAGAAAATACTATTGTTTTAATAGTAGTAAGACACACTTGTTGAATCCCTTTGCAGAGGCTTTACTTGAGTACGTGTATCGCATGGCTTTGTCACTCCAGCCAGCTCATATGTAGTAACTATAATTATTTTGTTGTAAAAGATTGGCCTGATGTGCAGATGAACTACATTTGGTAGAGTACCTGATGAAAATAATTAAATAGGTAAATAATGAAGTAAAGAAACTTCATGCATGGTTTAAGCCTTCGAACCTTACAACTACAAAAGTGTTTAAACTCTCTTGCTTTTCTCATTTAAAGTCATTATTCTGATCGGCAGCAATGGAAGCATTATTCAGTAAATGCATACACAGATTATTTGAAAAGCTACTATTACATGGAAGCGGAGATTACGTCCAATTCCAGGTTTAGCAGCCAGTTTAAAATTTAAGTTGTCACTACAAACAATAAATGTTTTCAACAAGCCTTACTATCATTTGACTTACTTTTATCATTGCGTCCTTTCTTGTCATTCCCATATTTTGTTTGTGCTTAAAGGCTTGGTTGACCATTTAATAAGTGATACTAGTTTTGATAAGCTCAACCCTTCACTTATTCATCACTGATGAATCATCAGAATACAGAGCATACTCATATTCATTTAGCACTACATCACAATACTGCAATATTGAATGGTACTTAGGGTATTTACAATTTATGCCTCTAATGGAGAGGTTCACCCCTCCGCACTTAAAAAGGAATACAATTCTACGCACAGTTTTCTTTGCCGGTTAATCGAATAGTTCTGACATGAGCATATAAGTAGGGAGCCGAAAAATCCCCACTGTCCTTTTATACTTCGCTTTACCCACTATCCGCTTTACCACCCAACCCTTTTATCACTCTACCCTATTACAAGTATGTACATATATGCTTCCCTTTTTGGACAAAAACTATATTCCAGGAAAAATCTAAGAGAAGGTATATCTTCTCAGGAGATAACTAACTGATGGAGCATCCCTATCTTTCAATCTCAATTCAGCAATGCTTTATTCAATGCTGCACATTTTGTTGCACGGAGAACGAGTAGCTAATCAAGAAATAGTAATCAAAGAAAACTAAAAACTTCAGTTGCATGTATTCTATTGATATATTCGCCTGTATTAAAATTACCTTCAACAAAATGAAATACCCAATAACTTAAAGGCTACATATTAAATCACATTCATTTGAAAAAAGACTTTATCTTTAAATAAAGTTTGAAACAAACAAATTTGAACGCTTTGCTAAGATTCTCCAAGTTCTGTGATATGATGTAGTCTGACCTTTTCAGAGAACAAAGAAATATCATACTTTAGGTATAAGCAGCAGCGAGATGACCATGACTCATGAAGTAACTTCATTGAAGTTACCACATATCATTGTTCATGCATCCATCGAATATTGTACCAACCAAATCCCTCTTACACATGACTCATAACCTTGTATGAAACCAAAACGAGAAAGTATTTTACGCTCGTAAATACTAGTATTAGTTTCCGACATTTTGTAATCAATTTTAAATACGCCATGGCCAAATAATTTCAAGATAGAAAAACAAATCTTATGTAAATGTTTCCCATCAATAAGTCTCAATGTAGAAGGAGCGTATTATCATTATCAACTTATTCCATTTCTTTGAACATTGGAATCGGGAAAAAGTCGAAATATTTAAGATGTATGTATGACTATGGATTCTGCTAAATGCTCAATCTTTGCATTATAGCTTTGTGCAGCTTGCTGAGTCAAGAATCTTGACTAGTGTCTTACTATGGTATTTACAGTGACCGTCAGTTGATAAACTCAGGATAATCTAAGTAAGAAGTGATCACAATAGTCATATTTACACTGCATGGACAACTTATCCAGCATGCATAGAGCTCCTCGTAAAGTAATTGCGCTCGACTTATTAATGTGGTACATAGTTGTTGCTGAGTTGCAAGAGAATGAATGCAGCAATACCAATACGGATTCCTTAGATATGTTAGGTTTTGTATGCTTAGGCCTTAGTTAGCGTAAGCCAGTGTGAAGCAAAAAGTGATCACAACTCACAAGTGTTAAAAAGTGTATGTACAATGGAAGCATAAAGCGGCTCATATTATCAACTGTATCTGTTGCTTTAGTGTTTGTCATAAGAATGAATATGCAACCGACTAAAGTTTCCAGTTTTGGAAATAAAGAAAGTGATGTATTTGCTGAGGCTAAGTAAAGCAATCCATACAAAGACTGCCTAACTAAACTGAAAGTCACATGATCAGCGTGCATTACACTACAGTTGTGTCCACATGATAAGAACGTCTTAGTTGCGTCGAAAGAATGTATGCGAAAGAAACAAATTTCTCGGCATACAAAACGTTTGAGCCCATCTTTTATGGCTAATAATTTTCCACATTGTAGTAAGAACTGCATTGAAACGTAGTATACTAATGTGTTTAGTTGTTAGATGACCAGTTAGTGATTCTTGTCGATCTCACATAAGTAGCGGTTACATACAAGTGTTCATCTTTAAGTTTCAAAAGTTTTAAATGACATTGTTGCTTGATAAAGTAGTGTGGAACAAACCGTGAAAAAGTATTTTTACTGACATAATTCAGACGGTTAGATTTTTTAAATAATCAAATCAAAGCATAAGTAAGTGAAGATGTTTGGTCCTCGACAAGACAGCAGAAGAGGTACGTAGACAAAGACAAAATAAAACAAAACACTTTTACTTTGCACTTTACATGCACATTTTTGTTACACAAAGCACTTGCATTTAAGCATGCCACGCGCTTATGAGTTCAAAGAAAGCAATTTTGAATGAATTAATATAATTTTAATCTGTTATCGTGAATTTAGTTCTAATTCCGGTTACGGAAAATGTTGCTGATGAAGGGGGCGATATTCTGGGGAATGAGGACGATTTGAACATGGGATCCCCTGGCGTCTCCTGTAATTAGATTGACGATTATATACCTGACAGTTCATTATTTTATTGCACTGTGTAAATACTAATGAATAAAAATACTTATCCTAATTTTTAAATTATTTTGCAAAATTTGAATAATAGATTTCGTATTACTCCGCGAACGAATTCAGCGTAGAAAACTATTTCTCATCTTCGCTTCTTCCGGAGTCCTGCTGGTAGTTCAAGCTTATTGAATTTTATTTAGCTTTCATTTAAAATTGGGGC
>VYYJ01002741.1:0-19724 GCA_021029165.1 Cyphoderus albinus | reverse complement strand
AAAACCCACTTTTGCCCATTAAACCCGTTTTACCCATTAAACCCATTTTCCCCGTACCCAGTATTTTTTTTCAAAAAACGCGGGTTTTTCTCATCTCTGCTTTTAATCATTCCTAGCATTTCCGATGGAGGCGTGATATGGTTATGTGTATTATTTAGAAAAAAATATTCAATTCAGCTTGAATACAAATAATAATAACTTCAATGTAAAATTATCTTCAAAAGCGAATCAACATTACCATTATACTAGTTTAATCATAATTTAATTTTACCCCTTGAATTGTGTATTTTGTCATTCTTCAAATTTCCCAATGGTTACACTTTGCAGACTGCAGTAATGAAATTATAAAGAAACAGAAAAGCGCGGACATTACTTCACTGTAAAATTGTGTTCAATGCGTTCGTAAACATAACTAACCGTATTAAATCGCACTGAAAAAAAACTATTTTTATACTATGTACCAATGAAACTTAATGTGAAAATCTAACTTTATTTAAATTTTAAATATCCACTGCCTTCTACGGCAAGCGAATTGACAATATTTTTTTAAAAATCGTACAGATGAAATGAGCGTGATGTACACAATGCTTTTAGTTCGTGCAATAACATATGTCGTTATATTATAATTTGTATAAAAAGAAAGTTAAGATTTGCTCTAAATTGCTTCAAAATCGTCGAGAAAAAGTATCTACGATTTCGCTTTCAGCAAAATTTCGCTGTGACTACTTCTTAGGATTGCTTTGCCACATGGGACATAAGTAGGGATGTTCCGGGTCCAATCCGGTTCTCAGACAATTTCACCTAAGAAGTGACAATTTCTGACGATACTGTTTATCAAATTTGTTCAGCAATAGCTCGTTTTAAAGGCCAGTTAATGGCGAGTAAAACGCTATATCGTGAGGCCAAATCCACTCAAAAATACTCTGGCAATAAGCCTGATACCAAAAAAAGCCGTTTTCAAATCCGGATCCTGATCCAGATCCGGTTCTGTGAAGATATTATATCAGTATATTAGTATTTCTGGACCAATTTTGGCAGTCAGCATACCGTTGTATTCAGCATAAAATGCGCTTTAAAATGCGCTATTGGTGAAAGAATTTGGTTGGAAGGAACGGCACAAATGTCACTTTTATTTGAGATCCGGATTGGACCCGGATTGGAACCGGAACATCCCTAGACATAAGTACATAAGCATCTCTATATATGACTATGGTTTGCTTCGGGTGAGACATATAGATAACCATAAATACAACATTAATTAGAGGCTTTTGTGTCAATTTTAGGTAATGCTTCCAGTTATACAACGGATCTCTACATGGATTTGAAAATTTGTATGATTAATTTACATTACATGTCCCACTGTTGAAGTTTGGACAACTCTTTGTTTTAGTTAACTATGGATTTCAAGGAGAGGTTTTGACGTTTTGGTTATTTATTAATTGCAAAAGTTTGCATGACCATGTTATTGGCGGCCGGTTAATAAAATAATAAATACTTCTTCTGCAAATAAGTTGCTAAACTGAAATAATGTGAATTTATCGCTTTTGCTTTATGTCGTCAGCACTGTTGCCGGAGCTAGGCCTATGTGTATTTTGAGTTTTGACAGTTTAGCGATATTTTAGGCGTATTTATAAACGGACTTTTTAAACGCTTCGTTTGCTACGGGTTTCATTTTGCAAATTGCTCAAAATGACCATGAAAATGCGGAATAATATCATTTTAAGGTAATATCGTCTGTCAGGATCAACGGATCAAGCGAGTGTTTTTCTATACCATTCTGGGACATGGGTCTTGGAAAAACGTTTTTCACAAAATGTTAAATGCAGGCAGTCTAGCTGACGTCCGTGTTGTGAATTAAGAATTATAAATTTAAAAATAACACCAGTTAGGTTTACATACAGTGGCAAAGTTAATATGTCAGTGCTTTCATCATCATGTGCTTTATTCCCAACCCAAACCTCTTTCATTAATACTCCAGGTTTCTCCTTTGAAACTACTTAAATTGAATGCGTAAATTTTGTAATAATGTAATTTATTCAAGAATAATAGTTGACAGTAAGTTAACATTTATAAACAATTGGAAATATACTTAATTATTACTACCTGTATATAGATAATAAAACTAAATACATTTAAAATCTATAATAGCTGAAAGTAATGGAAGTAAATATAAAAATGTTATTATTATTAAAGTCCAAAATATATAGCTTTTTTTCAAATACTTACATATTACTTTTCTTCCTCCGTTCCACTACTTGTCAAACGTCACTACTATCAGTAGTTATCACAAAAACCATGACTCGATATCTGCTGGTATCATCATGATTGCGTTTTTGACTATTGCGCTGATTATATTATTTGTACTATCACGTTCCTTTCTCGCCTGTGCGTTGGGAGGCAGTTTGAATTCAACGGTTCCCATCACGACATAGAGAACCACAAAAATAGGAGCAGTGAATGCAAGAATGGTGAGGGGGAGAAGAATGTAGTCGATGGCACCCGTCACGGGAGGGGGAGGCTCCAGCGATAGGGAGGATGATATGAACTTGCGTGTGGGGTCGTCTTCTTGCTGCGACGGTGATGAAAGTAACTTCATGATGACTGATGGTTGTGGATGAAGTGGGGATGAGGCTGTTGTTATTAAGATAGAATGAAAAAACGCTTTAAATCGAAGAGTTGAGTCGGTTGAGAAACTGAGATTTTATCTTCGCAAAATAATATTACGAAACCGTTGAATTTTACAGACAAATAGCTAGAGTATTCTGGTATAATTTGACGTACCTGTTTTTGGAATGTTGGAGATGTTGGTGCCGAGATCGCACCGCACACAGAAGAGTTAAAAGTTAAAACCTTAGATAGGTGCAGGCAAGAAAAATGTGTTATTCAGCATTCATCACTTCTGCATTATTATCATGATAGCATCATCACCAACATTTTTAAACTATGATTGGAATCGCGTGGCTGAATGCAATAACATTTAAAGTAATTGTTGCTAAAACAATTGTTTGAATAATTCAACAATACAATTATGTGGTTTTTTACAATTCATTAAATCAGTCACGTATGTCTACATACATATATTTACTAAAATATAAATTTTTTTTTAACGGTTTTTAAAACCACCATTATTTCAAAAAGTTAAAATCGTTTTTCTTCCACAAGGTAAAAATGTAAACGGTTGTATATAAACGCTATTTTTATATTTGTACCTTAGAATAAACTCACCATTATTTTTTATGATTCTACGTTACTGCTACGACTCATTCGGCACAGAATGCACACATAAACGGTTTAATTTTCGCTTTATTTTATAAAAAGAAGAGCAATGAACTAGGGTGTCATTTAACTTCAAACAAGTTTAAAAAACAATCAGCTTAACCCCAATTATTTTGACTTATTTAAATATTAACGGTTGAAGTTTTAGTGTTTTTAACTATACAGTTGGGGTCTCATAAATACCACATCATATATCAGAATTATACATAGTACGCTTGAAAAGGAAAGAAAAATGGCTTTGTTCTATCTCTTTGTGAGCTGTTTGGTAATATAAAATAAAAATGATTAAAACGAAGAATAAAATGTGCGATTTTTAGTGTATTTGAATTTGTAGAAAAAAATTACACGCACTTGGTTAGCGACATGCGACATGAGCCATAACTTTTTTAACTATCACACACCAGTTTTACAATTTGAATGAATGCTTTTTTATCTACATTTAATTCAATTTAATACTGAATAATTTTCTCATTGACTTTAAACTGTTGAGTCGCTGCAGCGTTATTACATTTACAAAAACCAAGAATCAATAAAACAGTAAAGCAACATATTCCCAACAAGATTGAATTATCTAATTGACAAGCCATTATATTATTTTCATTTCCAGAATTTTTTACAACAAATGCAACAGGTTTTGTTAAGTTTATCCATCTTTACCATGTGCTAGCTTATATGAATTGAGGAATGAATACCCTTTTGGATGTATATTACTGTAGAAGAACCAGACAGTATAAAATGAAATATATTCTACAGCTTATAGAAAAATGCATTGAAAAAAGTAGCGGCTCCTTATCCTTTCCGGCTTGTTTACTTCTTCGTTCTTCCAGCTGCGACTCATTCACACTATTACATATTACCAAGACCAAATCAAATTGATACTAAAATTAAAAAAATATACCTTTGTCTGTGACACCAATTACCAGGATAGCACAATAAAAGTAGTTTAACAAAAGTTATCAAAGAAAGTGACTTTATTTATTATTGTAGTAGTGTAGCAATTGAAACTAAATTTGTAATAATGTGTAAACAAATTATTATAACGTGCTTTATGAAAAAAAATTGAAATTTGCTGACTGACTGACTTCGCCAAGTTTTGAAATGTAACTTGTACTCTATTTTACTAAATTTATTTATTCACTTATTTTCACCAAAGATTTGTTTTAAGCGTTCAAACATAATTGACAATTTTGTTTTCTGTAGATTGCAAATATTTTACAAATTCTTTTTGTTACTGGCTCTGGCATCCTCATTATTCTGCAAACTGCACTTCGACTGTAGTTTTGATTTTGTTAGCCAACCGATTCATTAAAGATGAGCGGTTTCGACCTCGAAGAAATTAATTTCAATATTGATGAGCACTTTGAAAACAATGAAGAGGATAGTCCACAGAATGAGAATATTCTTAACGCTAATGCACCCGAAATGTTGGCATTCGGACTACTTGCGAACTCCCTAAGTTATAATGTAATCAGCCCTATTGCCGAGGATGTCGAAATTTCTAAAATAAAAAACCATATCCTGGAAGCGATGAAATCCCCCACTCAACATAATCTCCTTATTGAACATGCCCCTGGTCTGCATGGCACCGCCTTGACGTTAACGCTGGTGCTAGAAAATCTCAGAAAAATCCAAGCAGAATCTGAAGGAATTGAACAAGCACAGGGCGCCTCCTCCAGCACCTGCTCAAGCACCACCTCGAAAAAAGTTTTCCTCTGTACAAATCATCAAACTTATGAAACCTTCAAGGTCATTCAGGATATCCAAACACTATCTGAAGAAGGGCGACGCCTTGAAGGCTTCCAGATCGTGTACCTTCACGAGACCAAAGTTCAAGGTGAAGGTCACTCTACTGAAGGGACGCCCGTTTATTCAGCCTATAAAATCAACCACTTGCCACAAAATATTCTGGAAGAGTTACAATATCTCCACCTTCCAATTCCACCAACTGATACCCAGGCGGACCTCAACCTTGAGATTTTGGAACACGCAGATGTCATAATTTGCAACCAGAAATTTGTTCTGTCGCCAATTCTTCAAAAAATACTGAAGCTGAAACTTGAAAAATCCATCGTAATATTCGAGGATGGCCACAATATTGTTGATAGCTGCAAAAATATATTGACCTTGTCGTTAACCAACATGGAGCTTGAATTGATTTGTAGCAGGATAAAGAATCTCCAGCGACGTCACAATTTCCTAAATAATCCAGACGCCGACCCAGAAGAAGCTGAGGAACAACGTACCCTGGCACCACTTTTTACGCAGCTAGTCAATAAACTCCCAGATTTGTCAAAATGGTTCGCAGCTCTAAATGTCGCCGAGCGCTCCAATGGACCAATCCTGACTCAGTTGAAAAAACTTGGCTTCAACCATGAAAATCTTACAGAGCTTGCAACAAGAATTTTTGAGCAGTTCAGAAGCAATGATCATGACCATGACCAAGACGATGAGAGCGATCGCAACCTGAAATTTGAAGTTTTGGAAAAATTAGCAAATTTCCTTCTAATATTACCAGCCGTGCTCCAAGATGACGGAATCAACTTCCGGCTTAATGTAGATGTTCGTGGAAGAAATAATGACAAGGTCAAAACACTGCAAATCTACTGTGCCATTGCTGACCTCGTATTCAAACCTGTTGGTGCCATGGCGTCGATGGTTATCATCAGTGGACACAGCTTGGCGCCTTACTCAGGTTTTGACACTGGAACTCCAGGATCTGGTATTGGCGTCAATTTTTCCTTGCTGCTACAAATCTTTTATAGAAAACAAGAATCCAAGAATCGATTTTTGTTCATCTCAACTGCCTATGGACCCAGGCGTTCTCAGTTTAATTTGAGCTACAGACAAAGAGACGATCCCCATGTCAAGAGAGAAGTGATCGAGGCGCTTCTTCAAATTTGCAACGAAGTTCCAAACGGTGTGGTACTTTTGTTTCATTCAAAGTCCTACCTTCAAAACAGTCTGCTGGTGCCATTGATCGCGCAGTTGGAACGAGTCTGCAATAAGCACGTAATTTGCGAATTGTATGTGCAGAATGAGTCGCCTGCTCAAGTACTGGAGAGGTTCAAACATTTGAGTAAAAATCCTGGCGAGGGGAAAACCGGAGCCATTTTTATTTCACTTCATAGAGGGTCATTTTACCCCAAGATGGATCTCCGTGGAGCCGAAGTCCGTGCAACGGTGCATGTCAGCATGCCTTTTGGGGACTCTGTGAATGGCGATGACCACGCCACGATGAGAACGTTTTTCAGAGCGTTACATCCTGATAATCTCCCTGTTGCGGATGGAATGTGGAGTAACTGGAACAATAAAGAGTGTATGAATATGTTAAACCAGTCATATGCACAGACCTACCAAGGGAGTGAAGAAAATGAAGACGAATGGGGAATGGTAATTGTGCTCGATTCGATTTTCTCAAGTCGAACGCCAAATTTATTTGACTTGGTACCGCTCTGGGTGGAGCTGTGCTACGAGTCGACATTTCAGCGATAGAGGAGATTTTGAACTATTGATGGGTCATGTGAGGCAGTTAGTGACAACTTTTAATACTGTTCGAATGAATCTTGAATAACAATCCAGGAAAGCCAATGGTGATAATTGCAACATGGTAATCAATAAACTTTTTTAAATTCTTTTATTTGAATTTGGGTATTAAGATTTTTCTTTTCTTTTTTTAAAGGAATTTCTTGAAATCGAGTTCGAGGCAGGAAGAATTTGAAGACCGTGTCAGTAGACTCATCAGATGAAATGCATGGTTTTGTGGTTTTGAATGTTTCACGATTTTAGACTTACCACATGAATTATGAGTTAATTTGAAATTACAATAAATTGTTTGTTACCTTTGGATAATTGCTATTAACTATTAACTGACTCCTACGAACTACAATATTATTATTGTTAAAAACTGAAATACTCTATCGATGCTTTAAATATTTATTCGTTTTATATGTTTGTTTAATGTCATGTATGAAAATATTTTTAGGAATTTAATAAGGTTTAAAAGTGCGCAATGAACAATGAAGTACCTAAATCAGTTTATTTTTCACTGCATTCTAAAATATTTGAAGGATTCTTAATATGTAAAACTGTGATATAGTTTAAGATAATTAAGGTATAATAATTCAATACCTTCATCAAAAATATAAATTAAAAAGAGCTTTACAAGATATTATATATTACCATCAAGATATATTGTAAATTGTGTATTACCAAGATGTTTTATATTACCAAACAATTTTAAAATAATTAAGTTAAAGTACATACTAGATAAATATGAGTGTTTTTACTCGCGTCTGTTTTTACCATTTACCAAAAATTTGCGCATTTTCTTTGATAGTCGACTACAGTTTTAGTTTTAAGAGTGAAAATTCCATTCTCTGTCGAATTGGACAATTTGGAATGTTTTGAAATAAATTTAAATAGAATTAATAATTTTTATTATTAAAGATAATGTGTGTGTATTTATTTACAAAATGGACAATTCCAAATCCAATTAAATGTACCATAATATCTATAAATAAATTATGTGTTTAGGAATGTGGATTATTAACATGACCATAATATGAAGATGACTATGACTACTTGCATCATGATTCATGACTATTTCAAAATCACGATGATCATGATGACGTTTATAATCAGAATTTTATTTATAAATATAAATATCGCTTTGCCAAATGTATCAATTATTAAGCTTCTCCAGATACTTTCATTTCATTCACGGTGATTTCAAAAAAACTCGAATATACAAAATTGTGTATTATTTTCACAAACGAAAAAGTGTTATCATTCATCAACATGACATCATTGCAATCTTTTCATGTTGTTTACTAATACTGTTGGATAAACTTCGTATGTCTCAGTTTACGCTTACTAACTTACCTGACTAAATTAAATTCGTTAATTACGCTGAATCTGCGTCGTTCGTTAATATAAATGAATAGTGGCTAATTAAATTCAATAACTAACATTCACACAAACAAAAACATCATACAACACAATAGCAAATCAAGACAAATGCACGGTTAAACTAAAATGTAAAATATAAAAAAGTTAAAAACGAGATCAAAATTTTGAAAGATCAAACAAAAAGTAAATTGCAAATGACAAGAAGACAATATTATTTACAATCAGCTTTTATAATGTAAATGTTGACATGAAAAGAATTTTTGTAAAGTAATATAATAAATAACGTAATTTTTAATAATGATGATTGTGGTAATTTTAAGTTTTGATTATTTCTTTTTCACTCGTTTTCTTTTCATTTTCAATAAGTGCAGCAGGTGCAGGTGCTATTCCCAAGAATCGCTCTCGTAGCTTCCCCATAATTTTCCAGGCCCAACCTCCCTCATCTTCTTTCATGTCCATTTGTGCCTGCTCATAGATTTCCGGTAGATAGTAGAAGACGAACTGCATGCAGACAGTCCTCACAGCAATTGCAAGCGCCAGAAGAACCAACATCGCCACAAAGTCCCGATTAACCTCCGCTCCCCGAAATCCCCTGTTGCTGAATCCAAATCCGAAGAGAAGAGCGAAAAAGACGATGATGAGGACAAACTGGATGACGACACCTTGCCGGAACCAACGCATAATTCTGCTTGGAAATCGGACCCCTTTTCTGTAGCGTTTCGGCTCGGTCGCTGTCTGGTGCCAGTAGTATCCCAGGATGGCCTCGAGAACGATGAGGACGTAGTAGAGCCACAGGGGGACTTCAAGATGTTGGTTGATCTGCCAGAAGTAGCAGAACATCTCCATGCACGATCCAGCCAAGATACCAAAGGCGCCATGCTAAAAAATAATTATTCCATTTATTATTTTAAAATTATAATAAATAGTTAGTTAATTATTTTGCATAATAGACTAGACTTTATTACAGAGTCAATACTGAAAATCCTGGCCATGCAGAGCTCCGGCACGAAAAATCCGTTGTTGTAACCACTTTCCGGATACTTGACCTTGAACTTTTTCTGAATGTCTTCCCTCCGGTAGTCGTGGTCAACGTAATCTAAAGTTAAGAATTAGAATAAATAACTTATTAATTAACCAACCAGTAAACTTTTAAAATTCTGATTATAAGAGGTCATGTCTTCGTTATTCGTCATAATTGTGACTTACTCCAGGTGGTAAACACAGCTCGAAATCCTTTGATCAGTTGAAGCAAAATAACAACGGGTAAGGTAAGGCCGAAGACAATAGTGAAGTGGCAAACGGCGTTCGAGTCGCGGCCCATCACGTTGCAGAAGAGAATCGGCACTGACAGCACTAAAAATCGATTTTTTTTATTATTTTATTGATAGGAGTTAGTAAGTAGAAATTTCTCCTCTGTTTCGTTGACTTTCAGCTTTGACTTGTGACATGATCATGATCATTAAAACTTATTTATTTTAGTTAGTTTTAAAACTACTACTTACTTCCGGATTGGACGGCAGTTGTCAGGATCTGTCAAAAACAAGTCATAAAAAATAAATTTAATCAATAATAAATTTAAATTAAATAAATTTTTAGCAATGAATCATAATGAATGTAGAATATTAACACGGATTTATTTTAATGATAACTTACCATATCGAATGTTCCGGTGTTGACCTCTTCGTAATTATCTTTATTAAACTTCCTGTTCAGATCTTCCCACTCCTGCTTAGCCGCAGCCATCACCATCGCCTCTTCCATTTCCACCTCCACTTTCTCCGCAGTAGCACTTTTACAATCACAATTAAGTTTTTCCGTTTTCGGTTGTCTTCGATTCGGGCGGTGGATTAAACTTAGCATTAAGGTCCTGCGCCTGCCCCTGCTCCTCCTTAGTTTCACTCATTTTGAAATTGTTTTTGATTTTGACAATCTTTGATTTTGCGTAAATAGAGGTTTTAGCGAATTAAATTAACTATTTGGGAATACTTTAATCACTGATTAATAATCAGCTGGTATTTAACTGACAATGAAAACGAATATATGTATTGGTATTGGACTGGTATTGGATTGACAGTTTTTGACAACTTGAAATGAGGCATCCAAGACTGTGGAGTGTGGACTTGTGGAGTTAGAGTAAATAGAAAAACAAGTTTACTTTCTCTTCTGGACGATCCAGTTAGACTCAGCTGCCTCTCTTGCACTGCACTGTGCAAGTTATCGAGCATGAGTCACACTCACGAGATTCATAAAAGGGGAAATGGTTCGTTTTTGTTGTTGGGTCGTTGAGTAGCAACAAGCTGGCAACAAACTAAAACTACCTAATATCTATTACAATGCATGTACAATGTAGCGATAGCGAAGCAAAACTAAACTAAAAGCGAACTTTGTGTGCGTCATCATAGTCATAAAAAGACACGCAACTTACTTAGCACGTACATTAGAGTGTTAATACACACTAGGTGGTCTAAAAATTATTCCTCTTCCTTCCTGAGCACTGTCAATCATTCGTTTTCGTCTTTGTTTCATATTTCTTCGTATATTTGCTCACTTGCTCAAAGCAGATAGTCGATAATAAAAAGAGACACGTATTTTTAATAGTGACATCGGGTTAGGCAATAATATGAATTGCTGGTTCCCTGTGGTGTCACGTCAATCGATTTCAGAAACACGGAAAATAAAAACGAGGGCTAGAAATTATATGTACGAAGAGAAAACCAGGGCGCTGGCTGCAAATATCGTATAATATGGAGTAAACAAGAGAATCTTAGATAATGGGATTAAATAATTTCGTGGCGTTTTTGAACAGAATTATAAATAATGAATTGTGCTGAGCCCAAATATAAGTTTAGTTATTTTAATTTTTTAATTTACTTAAGACTTTAAAAAAAAATATAATTATGAATTGTGACTTTTTAATCTAACGAATCTAACATGACCTTTACGTGACCTGAAGTTTCAGTTCTGAGAAGTGTCCTTTTATATACCTTGAACCGTTGAAGCATTATTGAGTTAATCAATTTGAGTATTCCTTAAGGGTCAGGGGACTTGTATGCACGCGGTTTACATTTCACTTCCACTTGGAGTTGAAAGTCAGGTTTTTCCATGGACATTGCTGCCTTCACACCCTCGTCATCAGTGATCCTTTCTCCTGAATCTGTTATTAGCATACAAATATTTAAATTGACATATGTATTAGAAATATTTTTATTTTTTCTCATGTAATAATAATTATCAATGCTACAGTCGTTTTATAAAAATTAAAATTACAATTTTCGTAAAATATTTCCGAGTCCTTGAGAGCATCAACCCGAATTATATGGCTGCCCACGTAAAATGGTGTGAGAATCTTGAAAATTTTCTCCCGAAGATCAATGTGTCCGATTGGGGCCGGTATCGGATTTGTGAATACTTTGTCGGTGTTAAAGCACAACGTAGCCTACAAAATACACACAGGTAAATTAAATTAGCAAATACAATAATTGTTTGTAATAAAGCTGCTCAAACTGGAATTGCTATGAATAATGCCTCAAAGTATGTACAGATAAATATCAATTCGAAGTAAAACTTATTATGTATATAGTTACTTACCGTCACTACCTTTTCATTCTGCGGACAAGTTTCGCCACCACCGTTCCGTGTGCCGCTGGCGGATGACGATTTACTATTGGTCATGACGATGATGATGATGGACAATCAGATAATGTCGTTAAGACAGTTTACATTTTTTTTCTTGGTGTTAGATGAGATAATTCGACTTCTAATGTTGTAATTGTTTTGTTTTATTTTTTTATTACAACTGACTGACTGGACTTTATATGAATGTTGAATCATGTGGCAGACTGACAGAGAGCTCAGGTGTATTTCACAACGAACAAGAAGACTGAAATGATAAGAAAAAGTGTGGAAATTCGCCGGCATCAAGAAACAAAGGAAGGAACAAACAGTTAGTATTCTGCTGTGAAAATTCCAATCGTCTCTCAATGCCCCTGAACAATATTTTTGCTTCTTCCTATTGCTATCGTATACAAAGATGCTAAATTCACTACTTCTGTAGTGTTAGTCATTCTCAATGAGAATTTCTCATGCTCGTTCCGCTTTCATTTACCGTTGCGTGTTGCGTTGCAGCAACAAATTGTAAATTTTAATCTTGCAGATTAGTTTCGTGTTTAGTTCTAATTCTCAAGTAAATTTAAGTTTCACAAGTCGGAACAAAACGCGGATTAGGCCCGTTGGCCAATCGCAACGTGCAATATGTCATTCGAAAGCTCTTGTCGAGTAGTGTTTAAATCCGTTGGAATTTTGTTGCGGAAACCAAACGGTTAGTAGAAAACCGATCCGAAGTGAAAAAATACAAAGACTCTTTGTNAGTGTTTAAATCCGTTGGAATTTTGTTGCGGAAACCAAACGGTTAGGAGTAAACCGACCCGAAGTGAAAAAAATACAAAGACTCCCCTCTTTGTATATTTCCAAAATCAATGGAACATTTAGTTTTACTACTTTTCTGCTTGGTAACCAAATTGTTTTGTGATTGGATTAGGTAAGGGCCTTCGGCCCCAACCTAATCCAATCACAAAACAATACAGAGTTCGACTATCTCGTTTTCCGCCCACAAACCTAACCTAACGTTTTAAAGGGATTTTTGTTACCAACCAGAAAAGTAGTAAATGTTCTATTAATTTTGAAAAAAATACTAAATATATTTGTATTTTTTTCACTTCGCGTCGGTTTTCTCCTAACCGTTTGATTTCCGCAACAAAATTCCAATTTAAACACTACTCGACGAGAGCTTTCGAATGACATATTGCACGTTGCGATGCGATTGGCCAACGGGCCTAATCCGCCATTTAAGCCCACAAGTCTTTCAATAAAGTCATTCACATCACATTTCCATTAAGAAGCAAGAGCATCATCACAGACTTACTGTTTGGTGAGTCAATCTAAACTCAAGACTCGTGTCAGTGAAAATTTATGATAATTACATAATCATATATGCGTAAAATGGAAAATAAGTATAAATCATTAAATGTTTTGCAACAATTAATAATTGACAAAAGGTTTTTATTAAGTCAGTCATTTTTTCTAATTCATACAGAAAACGATTTAATGGTTACTACCGGTGTGGAAGTGGAAGATCGATAAAATTAACAGAAACACAAACAAACAGTCACGGAATTTACAGAAAAAAATCGTATTTATATATCATAAAAGTAAATGATGAACTGTTTGTAATTCCATTCATAAACTTTTTGATAAATTTATCCACGCCTGCTCCACTTCGCTACTTGTGAATTTTATGGCAACAAAACAAAAATGACCTGTTTTAATGTGTAAAATTAATAACTTTCAATTTTTCAAATAAAGTCTCGTTTTCATTTCAAATGGTTAACGGTATTTTATTGTCGAAGGAACTCAGCAGCCTGCTGAAGAACAGTGTCGACCCGACCCGATCTTTCTGTAAATTGGTGGCCAGCCAGGTTCTGGCTTTATCTACGACCAACTCCCAGATGTCACTTTCACCTGCCAGTTGAATCTCAAAGTAGGAAATTGCCACCGCGGTAGCAAAAACATCCTCACTCAATTTAAACTTTGTGGCACCTAAATTAAAATCAAAATGTTATTCAGATTTTGAAACCTCATTTAACTAACTGTGAACGAGTTTCAATTTTCATTCAAAAGCATTTTACATATACCTTCTCGTAATGCCTCAAACGTTTTCCCCACAATGTTTGCCAGGTTTTTGCTTAATTCGTAGACCCCATCAAAGCATTGGAGACGAATCAACTCTTCACGTGGAGTTCCAATGAACTCTTCCACCTCCATCTCCTCAATCAAAGAGTCCTTCGAATTTGGACTACCAGCAATATGAACATCTGAATCTGAACCAATTCTTCTAAAAAAAGAGCCCTTAGTCTCTTGTGTTACTTTGCCACTCTGCCTTACGCCCGGTTGATCGCCACGGTCCTTCATAAATAAATAAATAACTTCAGTAACATCATCATCACTCGAACGCATGTGCACAAATGAATCGTAGCCAGAAGCTCTCTCACAAGGAGCTGAATACTGTTTTGACATTTTGCCAACCTGCGTTATTCCGCATGAATCATCACCATCATTATGTCGTTGTACAGCTTTCGGCCGCTGTGATAAGGAGGAAACCTTGACACCTGAAACCGAAAAGATAGTCTATTAACACCAAGACCCAGAGAGGGGCGGCACCGCGAGTTTATGTAAGTGTAGAAGAGATCACCTGCAGACTTTCTTGCCGCCTTGAGTTTGCTTTTAGTTGGTTTCGGACGTCCTTTGCAACATGGTATGAAACGGTGGAAGTCTACTGTAGAAATAGTCAGTCCTTTTTTAGACGGTGAAGACTTTCTAACAGCCCCGCCTTGGGAAAGTCTGTCAACTGGACGAACAATTGGACTTGTTGAAGACAACCGTGAAGTACGCCCAGCACGGCCACGGTCCGTTGAAATCCTGTCGGTTGCACTATGTCTTTGTTTTCCCTGCGATCCCTTTACTAACTGCGATGGTACAATTCTTTTACACATCAGCCAATTTTCAGAGCTTACTGTGACATCGTTAACGTCCACTGCAACGAACGAGGTGTATCTTGAGGTGATTCCATTCTCACAAGCCAACTCCACAATGATCTTCTTCAGGCCATCCTCTTCTCGGTGCGCAATCATGGATTTGTTTCTGGTTCTTCTGCCTCCACCTTCCTGATACTGCAATGCTGCTACTTCAAACTCCAACTCTCGAACCAACTTAATAGCAGCGAGACGGTGAAGCATTCCCCTGCAACCCAAATCATTTGGCCCAGCAGTGTAGTCAATGTGGACCGCTGGAAAAGGGCCCTCAGGAGACTTTGCTTTGATGGTGACTCCCGTGGGAATCTCGTTTTGGAACAAGCCAAAAACCAAAAGCTGGGATCCATCGTAAGCAGGTGGGATTCTTTTCGGTGACTGCTTGATTCCTTCGACATTCGTCACACCATCCAAAACCAGTTCAATGTCTGCAACAAAGTATAAAAAAATATTCAAAACTCATGATCATAATCGAAATCGTTTATAACCGGAAGAAAAAGTTTTAACCTGTGAGACAGGGCTGCAATGCATTCTTAAGTTGCTTCATGATTTTTGGTTCAATGCCCTCGTCAGTGGTTACAAAGGAGGCGACGCCACGGCCTACTTTCGCCAGTCCTTCAACCAGATAGTGAGATGCGTCATCCCCAATTCCAAGAGCAAACACCCTCGTCTTGTAAGCATTAGCTTGGACCACACTAATCAGACCGTCAGTGTTCGAGACCTGTTGTTATTTGAAGCTATTTTAGTAAATAATAATTTAAGTTTGCTGCACTTGGTAATGTGTTTGAAAGTGGTACCTCCCCATCCGTGAGAACAAAGATTTGCCGAAGATAACCTTCAATATCCGGCTTCTTGTAAATTTGCTGCAAGGGCTCCAAAATTTCAGTGCCATTTAAATCAGCCCTCAAATCTAGATATTAATTTATATTTTAATATTAATTATTTATTAATAATAAATTTCATATGTTTATTATTATTCATATTACATAATATTAATCTCATTATTTTGGTTATGAGTCAACATACTGTATGACGCAGATTAGAAACAATTCACAGAATTGAACAAATAAATGTAATGATTAAACAAACTTATTTATTGCCTTACTTTTAGCATGCTTGATAGCTGCCTCTAAGCTTGGTTTGCTGTTCTTGACACTCATTGGAAACAGAAATTCGTAAGTTGTCCCAAATCCAATAACGTTAAAGTAGCAATCTGCAGGCAGAGAATGGAGAAAGGGCTGAAAATTTCATTAATGAATATAGTATATAATGACTTGTAGACAGGGGTTTCCGCTTGAAAGAATTTAGGCTGAAAAAGTTTTTTTTTTTTTTCATTTTTACTTCTAGTGCCTTCTTTGCTAGGTTCATATTCTGACCCTCCATTGACCGAGATCGATCCAGCACAAAAATCAGTTTACTTTTCTGCTGCACCAATCTGAAGCTGGGGACAAAGTGTACCATCATTGCTGTTGACCCATTATCCAGTTTTTCCGAGTACAATCGTGGCCGGTGACATTCTTTAGGTGTAATGATCAGCACGAAGTCGCGGTCCATGTCAGTTGTGACCGTAGACAGTTCCACTAGAGTGTGTTCCCATGTCGGATTTCCAGCAACTTTTCCAATCTCGCTCACTCTCACTCCGTGAGTGGGACTCTCAATGGACGTGATTCCTCCCTGGAGCAAAACCGCCACTTGCATGGTCAGTGGCGCTGGGCTTTTCTCGGAGAAAGTCATCCCCTTGATATCCCTCACTTTCTTGTCAGTAATTTCTTTGTTTGACACATAAAGCGGTTCAATGGTAGTGGGAATGTAAAACCGGATGGCGTTCGAGCCTGGTTCATTTTTCACTTCAGTGCCATAACCAATGATGACCTTCGCATCGGCACCAGGCTTCAGGAATCCCACACGAACTTTGAAGATGTCGGCCTTTGTCTCCTCCCCAAGAAATGCGGTTTTCTTGTTCCCAACTGCTTCAACATAAATATCCTTCGCTTCGTCCGAGAGCTTCACACTTCCCTGTAAATAATTGAAACAATTTCCGCAATGCATTCAGTAATTTAATGGTAAGCCAATAACCTTAACTTACCTTGATAACTCTGCCGTCCACTTCAGCTTGGAAATAAATCACAGCTCCGTCCGGATTTACCGGATAGTAGTAGACAGCCTCAATAGGTTGTTTCTCCTTGTTGACATAAACCTGTGTGACCTTGACTTGCGCCACACCATGAACCACTCTGGCTATAACATCGACAGACACCAAGGGAATCGGTTCCTTTTCTTCCTATTGGAAATCTTCACCAGTCCACTACAAATGTTGCCATTATTCAATTGGACTAATTATGAATCAAATTATTTATAAATGTTAAAAAAATTTGTTTATGTTATGTATCAATTTCACCTTCCCGTTGGCCACTCTCTAGGTGGTTTATGATAATTGCGGTGATCATCCTTCTCTTGCCGTGTAAACTCAGAACCTGGACATAATCTGCACAAATATGTAATTTTTTCGTCCGAACTACCCTCATCATTGCTAATGTCGCTGCTGTCCATGTTGTGCCCATTACTGTTACTGTTCATTGATCATTTAATAAAATTAAATGAAATATGAAATATTCTTTTTCAGTTAAACCAATTAAGAATCAAATTATTTTTTATGTGAAACTTTCTGGTTTGTTCTCAATTTTACCTTGTCAGTGGCCACTCTCCAGCTAGTTTATGATAGTTGCGGTGATCATCCATCTCTTGCTTTTTGAAGTTAGAACCTGGACATAATCTGCAGTTATATATTGTTGCAATTGTAATTTCTTCGTCCGAACTACGCTCATCACTGCTAACGTCGCTGTTTGCCATTTTGTCTATTTTCTATTTACTTACTAAATATTAACTAAAGTGAAAGATTGACTTAATGAGGATGTTTTTGTTTCAGGCACTGCTACTGCTAGTAAAGTGAAATGAAATGATCAAATGATGCAGTCGGATTTGAAAGGAAGAGAGACACGAGTAATAGTAATTTTAGGTGTTAAATATCCAAAAAATTACTATAATATTATGCACTTAATATGCACAATATGTTATAAATCATTAATACCAACTGGCGCATCCGCTAAATCTATACTAGATTCAATTTCGATTGACTTTTTTGGGGTGAGTTATTTTGTGAGGGACAAGCCCTAATTTCGCTCTTGAACTGTAACGTGAATAAGATAGGATGTCTCGTCTCTTACAGGTTGAAGAGCTCGCATCAAGAATCAAGAAAACAACAAGTTGTTGTCAACAACCCTTGGCCTTGACGACACAAACGACAATGAAGGATGCGAGATGTGACTTTCATTCCTTCATTCACATATCACATCACATCATCTATCCAAATATTTCATACCTACATAGGTATTTTAGGTTCTCTTTTCTCTTTGTAATTATAACTTTTCCACAAGTAGGACAAAGCAATAGAAGACAATCCTTTTTTTCACAATCACGAGTCTTAAGAAAACAAAGGAACTCTGGATGTTCAAAGGTAGATATGCACCTTGATATAGCCGTGTAAAAATCGAGTTTCATATCTAAGCCGTTATCCCTATGGCTTGGTTCTCCTAACTTTGTCGGTCTCTTAGTTTAAGGATAAACAAGATTCCATTTCACACTTTTTCTATGTATTTAAATTGTAAGCAAAAATAAAATTGATAAAAATTAATGAAATAAATATTAGTTGTGCATTTATTCAAAAATTAAAACGCGTTCTTTTCTTAATGGTTTAATGCATCAATAAATCAATATTGAGGCTTCTTCGTGGTGGAACATTCAGTCCAGGATTCTCATTAAAGAAATTACACGGCTTCATGAACATGTTAATGGTCCTGTGACAAATTGTCATAAGTGTGGAAAAGTTTCCTATGATAGATTTGTTTCGAATTTCGAAGAGTATCTCCGTGTTGCTTTTATTTACTGTTAATTTAAACAATTTTACAACGCCAAGCAACATTAAATGGTAATATTTGATAAATCAAAGTACTGGGGTAACGTGCGAATAGTATAAATGAATTATTGTCATTAATTACCTTATTTTATGAGCTGAATTTGTTTATTTGGAATCACTGTCGCCAGCCATTTTTAAATTGTTCAGTCCAATTATTTCTGGGCTTGGCGGACAGTAACAAAAATACTGATACAACCACAAAATGATATATTGACAGTCCCTGTCTTCGCTTCGGCGAAGATTGGAGACTTCATAATATACATATTATAATACGTATAAATGAATATTAATGAGATTTTAAACATTTTTCTACCATTCATAGAAACAATTTTTACTAAGACATATTTTCAAAATAATTCTTTTCAGTGATAACTCCACTGATGAGAGAAGAGACAAAGATTTGAAGTAGACCAAACAAGGAATTCCTTTTTTTAAATATGAATCCGGTTATAGCCACAAAAATACCTGCCCCTAAAACTGAAAATATTACCACAATATTTCCTTTCAGGTTGGCTGCTGCCGGCGGTACCTCCTCATTTCCTGATTTAAAATCAAGTTTCAAAGCCAACTCCACCCACTTCCAAAGTCCACTTTCGTGACTACTCTTGTAACGACGGATTGTTGAGGGAGGCGTCATCCCGTGTATGATAAACTGCCAACCAACATCAGAGTATACCTCTTTCCCAACATAAACATTTTGCTTTCTTTTCACTTTCTCAGTTTCTAGTTTTCGGGCGAACGTTCTGCACATCTCCCCTGGCATAATGAAAGCCAATCTTTCACAACTTTGTAAAGATTTATAGAAATAATGAGGTTCTTGCTCTGCCAGTAACTCTTCAGCAACACTGAGAGCCCTATAATTGCAGTCAGGTACATGTGGACAGATTCCTCCACCATGTGGCCTTCGAAGGCAACCTCAAAGCTCGAACGTGATTGGTTAATGTCACAATTTTCACCCTTTTTGCGTGTGCTCGGTGTCGCAC
>VYYJ01002740.1:0-19727 GCA_021029165.1 Cyphoderus albinus | reverse complement strand
CAGGATGACGCCGAGGACTCCAGTGATGATGACGTCGTTAGGATAATTTTATTTCATTGATTAAATAATATGAATAAATAACAAAGAACTCAAACCTCCGATGAACACTTGATACGTGAGTATGCCGTTGTTTGCTGTTTCTAAACCTTCGATCACATCCAGGAAATGTACAGGGATACCGCTTCATTTCACATCTTCGCTCATGGTCGACCTGGTGCTGCTTGTCGGGAAATTCTTGATTACAACCCGGTGTCGAACATTTAAAGACTTGGGGCTCGATCTTTGCAATTTGGAAGTTAGCCGAGGCACTCTCATCCTTTTCACTCTGAGCCTGAGCCTGTTGTACGGCTGCAAAGTAGCATAAAAAGAAGTAATAATTAAAATCAAGCCACATTATTGGTATGAAAAATAATTTGAAATAAATTTGTTGTTAACTGTTGTTGGAAACTAACTAGTGAATTCCACGCCGTTCGACGTACCTGCGGTTGAAGGCAGGGTTGCTGTTGCTTGAGGTGTAGGAAGGCACTGAACAAATTTAACCTGACCGCTGGGTTCCACGATGACGGTGAAAACTGGTTGATTGGGATCTGCTTTGTGGAGCTGAGATTTATCTGCTAATAATGGAAACGGAACAAATTGCTATTGTACTATATAAATTTCATTTCATCAATTCCAACTTGTCACTAATAAAAATATATGCAATTCTAGTGTCGTGATGAATAAATAAATAATAATATCGCGTTCTAATTATCTAACTACTTCCAGAGTTTGTTAGAAAAGAAAGTCAGACAAACACAACAAAGCAGTTACAAGTTAGGAGGTTACAAAGGACAGAGACGAGTGACAAACATAAAAGCGCAAGCATCTAAGACGTCATAATGCCTACCATTCACAACTGCTGTGCCATACTGTTGCACCCTTTGACCGTGCCCCACAGTTCCAAGATGATTGGATATCTGTTGTACCTCTGAATACTCTTGTTGTTGCACTCTTAGTCGATGATCTGCACAACAATGGTGAATGATTAGCATTATGCAGGTGGTAGTACATACACAAACAAACAACTAAACAACGACTAAAGCCCGTTTAACAAACAAACAAAACGAGAGGACATTGAAAAACAATAATATCTTACCAAGCATGAAACCATCATTCGTATTGGTATTTTTAGTAGAGATGGTTAGGGTCTCACCGTTGTTATTTAACCCTTGGGTTCCGCTTTGGAGGGTAGCTGCCATCGCATGAGGATACTCTATGTGATGGGTTTGGTCGCCAGACTCCACTTTTACCACGATCGGCTCTGGGTATGAGTTGATGATGTATTGACCCCGTTGTTGACAGCAGAGACAACCCGGAACTTGGAACTCTGGCTTTTTGGCAGCGTCAAAATGTGCGTGCCTGGCAAGTTTCGCTATCAAACTCATCTCGAGCGGGCTTCTTTTTCGGTTAGCTTTAATGTATACATTCTGTCCTATTTCAAACGTTATGAAGTCTTCCCTGAATACCGGCTGCTGAAAAATTTGCTCCCAACTTAACCAATGACCCATTTGCATCATATTTGGCTTCACGTCTTGCTGGTAATACATTTTGTACTCCCCCTCCAACTGGGAAATGGGTAGCCCCTATGAAATTGTGAAAGCAAAATGTAAGCGCCCTTGCTAATTAACCCTTTTCCGCTGATTATCAAAATCTATGCAATTCTGTAGTTGCTGGTGCTGGCTGATGCGTCATGTGCCACTTGATTGACAAAGACGACACATCATCATCATCAATATCATCATCCAATCCACACAAGCAACAACTACACAACCAGCAGCCTAGCTTAAAAACTCATTTGGTTGCACTGCATTGCATATCCGGGACAGCACAATCTTTTTCTTGCATACCTTTAATACTTTTTGTACTTTAAATACATTAATAATATTAATAACATAACAGAGCGATTAGTAATGAAAGAAACATACCTCAGGGTACCGACAATGTAAAAGGAGAAGGAGATTCGATCTGAACTCGTCCATAACATCCATGTTGAAAGTTTCGTTTTTACTTTGTTCGTTTTGTACAGTTGTTACTTTTTACACTATTCTTTGTAATGTAGTTTATATTTGAGTTCCGCATTAATCGAAAAATAGAATTTCACTGCTGCAGCACCACCTTCTAGCTGCTGTGTCACGTAACTCTTTCAAATATTGACTGTTTTAGCATTGTTTTGAAAAAACAGCTTTCAATTCAAAACAATAACACAAGATGCACTGAAGAACTCAAGTCCTGACTGCGACTGTCGCGCGATGATGATCGAGAGGTGACTGACGACAAAAAAAAAGGTTCAGAATCGTGTTCGTACACGCATTGCTTTCCCCGAGTCCACCCAAACGAATTTTCACCTTATCGCTCGTTATCACTTTCCGCCTTCGTGCGTCGTCCTTTAAAAACGTTTCTTCTCCTGTCTGGGGAAATGCATTGACGTTGCGTTGACTGACTAAAAACGCTCAGTTCCTGGGGTTGCGGTGCGGCGCGGTTGAAGCGTCCACTGTCAGTCGAGCGTTCAAACGTAAATTTCCAGACGACGGCGTCGATGTTCAAAAATCCCGCTTCGGTTTCAAACCTGTCGGTCGATACGTTTTCCTTGTGGAGTGAAAGTAAAGGAAAGTCGTATGTTGTCCAACTGACAAATTTGCATATTTTTTTATTGAAAACGTTCCACGGAGCTCAATTCTGCATAGTTTTGTTTATGTATTGGAACATGTCGTATCGTTTTAATAATCAACAAAGTCTCTCCCGCTTCACTTGCTGCAGCAGCATTTTTTGTAATCTGCACATTTTCATCACAGATATTTTATATACCATTTTGATCGAATCTTTGCTTTCTTTTCGTTCAGTTTTGACTTTTTTGCACTGACAGCAGCGACTGTGTCACTTTCATCGCTTTACTATGATGTACTTGATTTGACAAGTGAATTGCGAGTTCCAGCCTATGTATTCAATGCAAAACGGTCATGTCCAGCTTAAAAACACGTTGGCTCTACATTCCACAAGAGAGGTGAGTGCGATGAGTGAGGTAAAGGGTTATGCGATTTCGCGAATCCAGTCCACAGTGAAGTAAAGTAACACACACGGTGACGATGATGAGCGCCGTATGAAACGCTATATTTGCACAAAGAAAGAAAGAAAGTTGTAAAAACTCGAACTGAGTACCTCTTCTTTCTTCTGGCCTTTTTTAGTGTTTCCAGTTGATAGGCCGCAAGTACTACAGGAGATAGCTATGCGGTAGTATTTATGTTATTATTTCGCCTGTTGTTTATGTAGCAATTTTTGGCAAGCGATACTTGTCTTCTGTTTCGCTTGTCACTCCAAAATACTACCGTCATGAATATGCATGCACTTTTCTGACTGACACAGTAAGCGTCGTTTCACCAAATTCCTAAATCAATCGTTTTTTTTTTGCCATAAGTTCCTCCAGATCAATTTAGCAGTTGTACCTCCTAGAGGTCTCATAACACATGCACAACCTAAGTAAGTTCTTATCTCTTGACAAGTCCCCTCGAAACCTGAAAACCGAGCTTTTTGCTGGAGTTCGGTGAAATTTTTTGACTTACATGCGGGGAGGGGGCAGATTGTTCGGAAGGACCCTAAATATTCATATAAAAACTCACAGAAAACCCCGGGATAGCCTATATATTAAGTGCATGCTATATTTTCCCCCTTTTTTGCTACCAACCAACAAAATAGCGACATTAAAAACACCAAACAAATAGCAGCAATAGTAAAGTAATATTATTATCTGAATCTTTGCAATTGTAACTTCTTCTTCTGCCGAGTATGGTAGAACATGGTCCTTTATTAGTACACATTCAAAATAATAATACAGCTTTTGCTTTGGTTATCCATCCCCTTCAAATACCTGATATATTATAATTCCTCTTGTGAGTATGTGTTGCCTTTGCTATTGCTTCCTTCAAATAATAATAATAATATCTTGGAAATGTTTCACACACAACACACACAACGCAACTCGCACAAGTCCTCTCCTCTTTTACTTTGAATTGAATTGAGAACGCTTTTGCTTATTCTCTCTCGCTTCACCATTTTTACAGAGAAGTAACTTCTCTCCTCTATTATGTATATTGCAAGTTTTCATACAACAAACAATAATGTAAAAATGTAATGTAATGCAATGGTGGTTACTTACCAGTTACCCTCTCGTCTTTTTTCTGTCTAATGTGGTGATGTGTGTCTTCTGTGTACTTTTAGAGGATATTATTATGCTATTTGGTTGTGTGACCAAAGCGGAGATACCTTGGTGGTGGTGAGAAAAGAGAGAGGAATGGTAGAGGACCAAAAATATTGGTGTAATGCTTTTCAAGAGTGACTACTAACTAGATGAACATTTTACAGCGCACACACATTCACATATAATTCTGAGTACACGGGGAATGAATCCGCGTTTTTCCTCTTATTCCTTTTCTATATCGTTATTCAGAACAGAAGCATTCAGCAAAAGAATGAACGAGAGTAAAATAGTTTAGCTTCGCTTGCTTGGTTATCTTTGCTCGCTCTTTTCTTCCGATTATTACATGTAGACGAGAAGCTTGGAAATTCACAAGCGAAATATTTTATTTGAAAGGGTATTATAATATGCGTCCGTACAAAGTACAAACGAAGGAGAGAAACAGAGGTAGGGACGTGAATGTAAATGCACAAGCTTTGTAGTTATAGACTTTTTTCCCTTCTCCACTTATTACGATGTGCGCACAGAATATTACCGACCGAATGCAAAGGGAAGGAGCATTATGTTGTTCAGTTGTTGCCCTCCTCTTCCTCTCTATTTTATTTATACCCTTTCAGAATACCCACTCACTCACGATCATCAAGCCAGAAGAGCCAAAGCTATGTTTTCTTTACTCGTGTGTTCGTTAAACTTGAGCTGGTTTCGGCTTGGTATGTGATGTGTATAAAATTACAATAAAAGCGAGGTTATCCTCTAGGTATCTTTGGGATATCTCGACGAAACGGGAGGACAACAACAGGAGCAGAGTCTAGGTGGTAGCGAACGGTTAGGGTATGGTAGGTTGCTTTATGTATTTTGAAAGAATGGCAGTATGATTATAACATGTATATGGTTATAATAATAAAGTTTGAGTAGGTAGGAGGCAGAAAAGAGGTTGCTATGCAAGAGCTTTCTATGTGAGCGCGATGCTGGTGGTAAGAGAAGTTGTTGGTGATGATGTTCAACTTTTATGTACAAGCTACCTCGTAAAGATTTCCTTTGAATGTTTCGAGTTCAGAGGAGAATTATATAGGAAAAGAGTACAACTTTTTGTACAGAGGAGAACGGGGTAAGACGCATTATGTTCTCTGAGAAGAGCACAAGTTTTTGGGTTGATGTTCGTCGTATGGATTTTTAGGGAAGGAAGGTAGGAATGGTGAGGATGGCTGCAGTTTAGAGATTTTTTGTAGATATATTCGTACAAAAGGAGAAAATAATATCTTTTATACTTTTGCCCTTACAAGGTGGCTAGGTATGTTCACTCTATCTGCTCAAAGTAGACCGTTGTGGATGGCAAATGAGTTTGGTCAAAGTACGGATGAGACGAAGAACAACTGTGTGCAATAGATTGAGAGATGTGGTGAGACTAAACGTGGGGGTACTTGGACCTCTACTTTTATATGTAATATGGAAATAATATTGTTATACCAAAGCAGTCGTTATTCTTCGTGTTTCCGCGTTCTCGTCGCTCTCACTGCCGACTCTTCTCATGTCTTTTGTACTTGGCTTCACTCTTTGGTATTTTTATCCATAATATTCAATCATGAAAGAATAAGGTTCATGAAGAAAAAGAAGGAAAGGAGCGCAGCTCACTAAAAAATAAGCCAACCACGAGAACCATGTACCTATGAGTTCACATTCGCTCACTAGCCGTGTATTACGATTTCCACATTATGAAGCCGATGTCTCTCAACAGAATCACCAGTTCAAGCGTCTTGCTTCGTTCTCTCCCATTCGTGCGCTCCTATTCCTCGCTGGGGTTCCTTTTGCAACGTTCCTTTCTATTGGATATCTTGTCGCTTGTTAAACTCTTGAGTATAATAATATTCTACAGATAAAGCTTCAGGTTAGAACAAGTAAGCATTGGAAAGACAGAAACGAGTGAGTTATTGGCCGTCATCATCATCATCGTTCTCATTGTCATATAAAGCTGTAACCTGCATAAAGCATACATGTGTACCTACGTGTGTCCATTTAATTTAAAATGCAATCACTTCAATAAGCAAACCAGTAAGCGTATTCGTTTGCCTACATACAATGTCACTATGATGCCGTTAGAATATTATAATAACACTAACAATAGGCATGACGTACGGAACGGAGGCTTTTTCTACACACACACACCACACACGCATTCTCAAAAAAAATTTGCTTGGCATATTGTATGAAGAAGCAGAGAGTTCTCTAAGTGCGGCGCAGCGAAAGAGAAATAAAAGCTTGATTGGATTTGGTATAAATGTGAGCTTTTAAGACAAACTGTTTTGTTGTGCTGAAGGGAATTTTGTTTTATCTCACATACGCTTCTTGCACAAGCCATGGCTTAGATTGTTAAATAGGAATAAGAAATAAATACGTGAGAATACGCTGAATCTCGTCGAATCTTTCACATTCTTTTTTCTACCTATGTGCACAAAAGTTTTCCTCCTTTTTACGCTTTAGGTTGCATTTGTTATGCTTAAAATGAGAGGAGGTACGGGAATGCAAGCATGCAAGATTATTACTACAACAAAAAACAGATACAATGTTTTTGAGTAGACCACATTACTTCTTTATTACTGGTATGCGCTTATTATATTATTATTTTATATGCAGTTGTATTTTGTTTTGTGTTTTTTCTGCTGATTGCAGCAGCAAGCATGCAGGCAGAGGCAGGAAAATGAGCATGTTGCTCAGATTATGATTATCATTATTATTTAACGAAACCAGAAAAAGTCTCATTATTATACTCGTAACTAGCACATTACATTTGAGGTACATTTTACTCTACTCGTGTTATGCTATACTGCTGCTCTGCTGATAAATAAGCTGACTTGGGTATTTTTGTAGTACTCAAACATTTTAAAACTTATTATTATTTCAAATAAACGAGTGCTGCGAACAGCAGCAGTGGAAATACTGAAAACAAGGTGTTTATAAATGAGATCAGGCAGAATAGAACGGCGGCGGCATCAGGGCGATGTGTTGCTTTTATATAAAGATGAGAAAAGGAGGAGGATAGTAAGAGCTAAAATGACTGGATCACGATGATGTTGCTTCATGTTGTTAATGATGGTGATGGTATGGCAGTGATGGTTGTGGCGATGATGATGATGATGACGATGAAGAAACGAGCGTAATTCCCTATGGGCAATATGTCTAAAACCTCAGATTATGAACGAGATGTTAAAATCAAGTCCCTCGCTTCTTTTGATTACCACGGACAAGACATGTTCTATTATACTTTATGTGCTTCTCAAAAAATACATTTCAATGCAAGACAGAAAATCTTTCATGTATCTCCGTCTCCTTGCATAATCACAAAGGATTTGGAGAAGTGAATGAAATAACTACAATGATATAATAGTCACAATCATGGGCAAAGGAGATCGGGATAAAAGCGTAGATGTAGATGAAAATTCCATTAAACGCTTTTTGCATGAAACTAAACTAAACTAAGGTTTAAAAGTCCTTTTTCTCATCTCATCAGTCAGTTTACGTATTTTATCTCCTAACTTTAGCTTCACACATTTCAAATCTTGATTTTTATAATTCATTCTTTCTGTTGGGAAATTTAATAGTTTGACTTGACTGCGTTGTGATATTCGAACAAGTGTGTGTCTTTCTTACTAGATTTACTACTCCATCCACATACTATTTGTCTGACCGATTAATTTTCCACGTCTTTACACACGGCAGTTTTTTTGTTACTTTATATTACGTCGAAGGAAAAGAATGGGAGGGTTACATTTTCTAAAGAGTTGACGGTTGATTGTTGTAAAATTGTATAGAAATCAAAAGGGATAAAATGATAATAGCATGATGTAAGAAAGAAAGCCTGAAAGTTCCTTACACTTGCACTTGACTAATTTTTATCTTTAGAGACAGGAATCGTGCACTTTTACCGACCACAACTGCCTACTGGAGGTACAACCCCTCTTTGGAGTGGAGAGATTATTCATACTGAAGCTAAGCGAGAGGAACAAAAACAGACACATTGTAGGAATTTTTGACTGCTTCTCTAAACTTAAGAGCCAATATCAAAAGTTTCGAGTATCACTGCATTAATATTTATATCCTGCAGCGAAATGGATAAAATTTTGGAAAATAAATAAAGCAGGTGGACAAAATGTGACAGGTTGGTTGGATAAGAAAGGCTGTTGCTCTTGCAGCGATGCACCGCTTGCAAATAATTATTGCATTTGTTCACTAGTCAGGTTCTTCAGGATTCGTATGGATTATGCATATGGTGCATATTTTTATGAAGTTTTGTATTCATTCATTATTTTATATGGGATATAAAAGACATTTTAACCAACGCTTACTGAAAATGAAAATTCAAAGTTTCTGTTGTCACTTCATATGAGTCATGAAAACAGTTTTAAAAAAATCTTTCTTATTGCTACCAATTGTACTCTTCGGCTTTTAATGTAAATATATGAAATGATTTCATGAATTTAGCTTGAGAATTGTTGGGATTGTGACAAACTGCTATTTTATCACTTGTTTGGGGCGGTTTACCGCATGAAAGTGATCAATGTCTCGCTGCAAAAGTTGCAAATGTTGATGTCGGTCGATGTCTTAGTTGCAAGGAAATTTACTTGAAAAGTATGAGACATATGGCATGCGTTTATCGATGTGTCATTTATGCAATACCTAATACTCACCTAAACCTCATCATGATCATGAATGATACATACGCGCATACTTTAAACGTTATCGCCTGCATTATCTCTTGCATTTTTCAATCATTTAGCAACCTAAGACGACTCTAATTAATCATTCATAAAATTATTAAACATTGTCGGGTTTGGTAAGATTGTAACTGAAGTAGGTGGTTTGGTTCTGAAAATGACAAAGTCGTAAGTAAGTAGAAATGCAACGCAAGCCACAGAAGAGCGGTATGTGCAGTGAATGAAATTACTAATTTTGTGAGATTCTAACTTGCTGGAAAAATCCTCTACATTTTTTGTTTCAGCTGGAAAATCTCATGCTAAGAGCTAAACTGCATCTTGCAGGAGAATCGTTGCATGTTGCATTGCACTGCATTTTACTTTTTATCGCTTTCTTCAGACAAACGTCATCACATATTCGATGGTTACTAGTTATTAACTTGTCGTGACGGTTGTCATGAATTTCTATAAAAGATGCAGAATCGAATCTGTCGTTTGTGAGTAAGAAAAATTTTCACTGCAGTGTATAACAAACATTGAGACAACTTTTGAAACTGATGCAACTTAGGAGTATTCGTATTCGTGAGAGGCTTTGAGTTTCATTGCCGCTGGCAAATGCATAGATTCATTTCTATTACGTCAATACCTACACAAATTAAGAAGACCATTTTTTCACTTGTAAATACTACGGTTCAATACATAAACCGAGAAAAAGATAATTACTTGTATAATTTTTGAGTTCACGGACAGCATAAAATTGTCACTTGTCGGAGAATTTTATTGAGAAATATTTATTCTTTTTTGTATTGAATATGAATAGAAATATTAGTTATTTTTATGACGATACTTAAATGATTTACAAACCATACTAACGAAACAATTTTGTGCATGTACTAAAACTTAGATGTACTTATTTTTGCTTTCACTTTCCTTAATTCTGATAGTTTATCTCTTGCTGACTTGAATTGTTTCGTTTTTTTGCTTACAAATTATGACTTTCGAGAGAATTATAAATGCCAACAATTGCATACTGGAATCAATAGCAATTGAAAATTCGTAATGACAATCATATGAAATGTAATCCAATCCAGTCGACTTGCAATGTGCTTTATTAATAGGCAACTCGTGAACAATATGGATCTGATAGTAGATGATTGAAGATTCTACTGTTGAAGTAAAAGTTCTCTATTCATGTTCAGCCATTTCAATACACTAGGACTAGACTGATTTTTGGACTAATAATACTAGATAGACCAATTTATCTAATAAAATCTTAATTAACTAATTTAATAAAACTTTAACATTCAGTTTCAGTACACGCATATTATAAGTAATCAAACAATATTTTAAAATGGATTAACATCTGAACGTTTTTGTTACAAATGAATAACCATTCTTTGAAGTCCATCATTAAGCGTTTTCAATTTGCAAATAATTAAGTCATTGTTTTTACGATAGAGTTACAAACCCAGTCATGATATTTGTAAATACTTTACTTAAATTTAGCTTAGATCTTTTAGTAATGGTTAATATAAATACCCATTTTGTCGAGGAATAAAATTGAGTCTTTCATAAGTATTTTTACAATTTTTATTCTTCCAAAGTTTTCTATTCGGTCTAGGAAAGTAAAATGAATGTAGAAGCGATCTATTTTGCCTAGAAGTTTGTCTATCTCAAGATTTGATTGTAAATACACACCAATTTAGTATGTACATTACCATAATCCAACTGGATAAAAATGTTTTACTACATTTTCATTGATTAAGTGTTTCAAGCTACATTTCAGCTACTAAAACACCATATTCATTTTATCATCCACATGAGAGAAATGCCTTTTAAATGAAAGTTAAATCTATATATATACCCAAATATGAAAGGTGGTCTAGCTTCTTGTATCTTAGAATTAGAAAGATATCTTTAGAGAGAGAGATGTTTCTGAGAAGGTATTTTTATAAATTGATGTAGAGACTGAGATTCAGTTTCAGACAAGAATAAACTTTATTAACGTAAAGCAGCGCCATTCATAGCATAAAAAGCTGCATTTTATGAAAGCTATGTATGTAATGAAAACTTCGAGACATGAAGAAACGTTTCGTTTCCAATATTATACATATCTTGTCCCAATCACCTATGCAAATGCACTTTATTTCAATAAAACTGTGCTAGGCTAAAACATGCGGTGAAAGGAGTCGATGCCTTAATAAACTCAAGTCCTGGTACTGACTAGTGATAATTGGTGTTGTAGATAAAACTCCTGCTGCTTATTAATTTTTAAAGCGACACAGGTGAAATTTTAACTACATAAATCGGTTTTGAAGAGAACAGATTTAGGGAATTCATCAGTCGAGTCGACAAAGACTGGCCATATGCAGTGGCCACAGTCAGAGGTCAGACTCTAATTAATCAGAGCATTCCACGTCCACGTATTCAAAAAGCTGTCTCATTCAAAATGAATATTACGGCAATGGAGGATGTGGTCGAACCCAGCCATGAGTGAAAGAAAAACAATCAGAGAGAAGAAAGATAACACAACACGTAAACGGGTTCGTATTCGCATCGCTGGCAGCGTACTTTCATCGGAAAGATAGTCAACGTCTTCTAACGTGAAAGGCACGAAGTTTTCTTGCACTTGCAAGTTACAGGCTTCAGTGTCAGTCAAGAACAGTCAGTGAAGTGAGTCGAAAAACTCTCCTCCTCTTCTCCAAACACCTCATGAGAGCTTTTCTCGAGGATGAAGCGACACGGACTAAACTTGGGCAGATTCTACCATATTGTAAGGGAGAAAATATTGAGCGGGCTGTTGAGGAGAATTCCTTCTTCATTATTCCTATCACCGCATTGGTGTACTCAAAATGTGTTCACAGTCACAGCCACATAACCTGCAGCATTGGGGGATAGCATTCTTGTCCTCCATCAGGTCTCCACATCAGGTTTCGGCCACCCCACAAGCCGGAATAGTAAAAAAAGCGAGCGATCGGTGATGCATGCAACGAGTTCGTGGTGATGATGATGATGATGGGTTATGTTATAGATATACAATTTACTCGTACATGGGGGTACATGTATATAAATAATAATGATATGTTGTGAGATACTGTGATGGTAATATTTACCAGGGAACAGCAAAGAGACGCTTGGAGCAAGTTTAGCGTGTGTAGGATAGCAAGAAGCAGCGAAGGTGACTGGCTCTGGCTTCACTTTCGGTCGATTCGGTTGCAGAGAGATGGTCCAAATATATCGTTCCCAAAACGGTAGGGTGTGCAGAACGAAATAACTTTTAGTAATTTTAGCTAACCTGTAATAATTATTCTGCTGATATTTACCACTCCAAATCATTATTTACCAGCCCGTACCATTTTTACCGCCCAAACTCTCAAGTTTAAATAGCGTTTATTTAACACCAATACCATTATTTACCAACCGGGTAAAATATACCACGGTGGTAATTACCACCTGCCAACTCTGGCAGGCATTTACCGCGGGACCGTCCAAAATTACGTTTTCCCGAAAACCCCGATTTGCCCACTACCCACCCTAAAATCATCAATCGTCAGTTTCAGACCGCCCCACCCAGGCCCCTCCCCCACTCTCCCTACAGACCAAAGTAAGTTTTCAAAGAGAATTTAATGAAAAATATAATTTTATAAATAATGAATAATTTTCCCTAAAAATTTACAATGGCATCAAAAATTTTGCAATGTACCCACCCACCTTCGTCAAAAAAATCACAAGTAATTTTTTCCACAGTACCGCCCACCCAAGTGATGACGTAATTTATGGACAGCCCCTACGTAGTTTTGAAGGACTGCTTATGTTTAGAAAAAGTTGTTGGTCAGTTGTTCGTTTATATTTTACTTTTGATGTGGCTCACCCACCAACTACTTTACTAAACACTACTACGTTAACTGAAAATAAAAAGCGAATGTTTAGTGATCAGTTTCCTGTAAGTGGACATTTGGTGATTTCTGTTCTTATTCAGTGGATGGACCGTGGCTCGAGAGTTAAAATTTGGTGTATTGTAAAAGGCTTAGTAGTGGAGTAATTAGAGAGCAGTTTAATTACACTACACATACGTCCCAAACTCAATCAAGAAGAGGATTTAGTAAACAAGAAGAAAGTGCTGTCAGCCATGGAGGAGTTTCGGTCAAATTTAATGCTACTACTGCATTGTAGATATCCTCAGGTGAGTGTCACTTCAAAAATCATTTAAAATATGAATAAGGAAAAGAAAGTATCGTGCCTGTCACATCACATTTACATCACATTTAGTACAATTATATCATCATTTCAAAAAATACAGAAACGCAACAGCATCAAAACATGATAATAGAATAGTATTGGCTATTGGCTTCAGCATTATTTAAACATCATCATCATATCTTTATCGTGGCCTATTCACTCCCGTATTAAAATGAGTTTTGCAACTTATGTTATTTGCATGGTAGTGGGCCTTTCTGCATGATTTTTGGTTTCCGGACCTAATTTTGCAGGGGCTACAATATAAACACTGCTTTTAAAAATATCACCTGTTAAGGACTAAAAAATGTACAAAAAGTCACCGCATTGGCGAACGGAATTTCTATTTTTTACACCGGAAACTTCGAAATTTTGACCATGGCTTTGTTACTTTGTTACAGGGTATGCTACTGGATAAATTAGAAGAAGAATATGAGAAATACTATTTAAAGCGCGTGGAGCCTTATATGTTTTATTCGGAAGCACCGAGTTGGAGAAACGTGTTTGAGAAGACGTACCTGCATAATGATCTCAAATTATTTGAAATAAATAATACAGTGTACGTAAAACCTGTTGGGATAAGATCGGAAGCGGAGATGGCGCTTATTGCCAAACTGTCGAAATATTCCCATTTCCATTACGCCCAAGACACATTTTTTCAATTGAGAGACTGCACATGTTGTCAACAAGTGTACTCAGGATTCAATGCTCTCAACCATTATGCGAGTGGGACGTCATTGTCAACCGCCGCCGCCGTTGCCGCAGTTTCAAACCAATATACTCCAGCGAATGCAATCCAGCAGCAGCAACAGCAAACCGGGGATCAGTTCAGAACCGTTCAGTACGTCGCAGCACCGACTACTATTCAAGGAGCTACAATCCAAGGTTCGTCTGCAACTAATCTTACGGCTACCATGAATGGTGCTGTCAAATATGAAACAAGGTTTGAGGATCCTAATCTCAGAACTGCTAGTAAGTGTTTAATACAGATACAGCACCATCCGCAAAGTTGACCGTAGAAATTTTCACAGCAAAACAAAATCATTATTTTAAAGGAAATGACGAATTCAATTTCGTTGTTTTATTTCAATTGAAACAGCAGAACTCACTCAAAGATTTGGCTCACTCATGGTCACCGCACGATTTTGTGAAGCAAAGCAAAATCCGCTTCATGATTTCAGTAAAATCTAATTCGAATGCATGGAAATGTATACTAGCAGATTCTAAGATCGATAATTACCTTATTAGTTACCGTCAAATATTCTTTCTCTATTTACCTTTGACTTGACGAATTCACTTGTCTGTAGCTGTTGATTTATACACTGAGTTTCTTTTAATTTGACTTTTCGTTTTGCTATTAAGTATTCCGGTAAAACTCTCTGTACAAAAGTACAGTCAGAGTTTGCTATCGAATTGGTGTTTTGAGGAGTCGTTGCTCATAATATTTTATTAATGGTTTTTCAGCAGGTGATTATTACATCATGCTGCAAGGAACCCAAGGGAACACCATTCAAGGGCGATACGACAGTTTGGGAAATTTAACGTCTCCACCCATTCAAGCTCATAGGACAACAGACACTTCGATAGGTCAAAGCCAGCAACAACAAGTTGTATACGCAGCGACACGTACGTTTATTTGGTTATAGTGATTTTTAATGAACTAGAGACGATCATTTAAAACAATTTTTGTGAAATTTCTGACTCCTGTAGCTGCTACTCAGGGTACCCAACAGTGGAATTTTGCCAGGTCTACCGGAGAAGTAACCGTTGCACAACCTCAACAAAATACACCGACCACCCCCGCTCCAACCAAAAGTAAAGCGGGAAAAAGTATAACCAGATTTTTTGTTTCGTTTTTATCTTATCATTTTTTATTTTAGAAATGTATTCGGGAAACTGCTCTCATCTACATCTTATTGACTCTTGATTGACTCCTTGACTTTTGTTCCACAGAGGGATCGAATCAATCTCAATCCACTCCAAAGTCGTCCAAGTCAACCCCAGCGGATAAACAAGTGCATTATTGCAGATGGGAAGGTTGCAAAAAATCTTTCCGTCGTCCTAAACTTTTAGAGAATCATGAGCGAACTGCCCATACCCAAAGTACAGATACGGGAGGCGGTGGAGGGGGAGGAGGAGGAGGAGGAGGCTTGGGTTGTTCAACAGTGGGCTGTGACAAAAAGTTCGCTGACAAAAAGCAGTTGCAGCACCATGAAAGTCGTTGCGAACTGAAACCACATCGTTGCAGTTGGGAAGGATGTGACAAGACGTTTCGAACGAGTAAATTGCTTCATGGGCATATATCAGCAGTGCACAGGAAGATTGGGAGAAATACTTACAAGTGCTCTATTCCAAATTGTGCACAAGCGTATCCAGATTCTACCAAGCTGAAGACCCACGAAGTCCGATGCAAATTTAGATACGAAACACTTCAGGATATTAAAATGGAAACAGACAGTGCTAACGCTGCACTACTTGTTGCAGCAAATGCTGTTGGCGACATCACCACAGTGCCGACGGTTACAGCAGATGTGGCCGCTGCTGTATCTTCCGCTAATAATTTGACAACTTCCTCAGTTACAAGTGGCGGTGCCACAGCCGAGGATGCAATGAATATGAACATGAGTAATAGTATTGAGGCAAAGCCAGCCTCAACGGTTGACTTGAGCTTCATGGTTAAGAACGACGTTGGTGAAGAACAGTGCTTTGTGCCGCAGACCCACATATAGATTGATTTACGTTCTTATGATAATTATTAATATAATATAGATACACTATTATTATGATTGTTGGACATGCAGTTGCAGTGTTGATCTTAATGAAATGTATTTTCCTGAATTGGACGGACAATGAAATCATTTTTGTTTAAACAAGTTGTTTCACCAGCAGTTCTTTTCGAGGGAAAAAGTTGTAGCTCACTGAATACTTTAGATAAAAATTAATTGTTATTATTATCGTTATATAGTAAAGATTCATATTATTATTATTATTATTATTATTATTATTATTATATTATTATATAAATTAGATTTGTTTATTCACCCTAAAGATTATCTTGTACAGAACATTATCTTAGCATAGCATGTCAGTTTACTTAAATTGTAGAAATATTGCATTTGAGTTTATGTCTTTGGGTTACATTAAGTAGCAAAAAGAGCAGTTTGTTTAGTTTGGGTCCGAGGGTAAAAATTGGGTGGTTGTAGGAAGGCATGTATCTAACACTTAAATAATTAAGATAGGTATTTTAGGATAAGGAAAAACTATACAATGTTACACACTTAAAATTGTAATACATGTTATCACTGGTGTTTACTACGTATAAATAATACACATACAAATACTGGCATAATAAAATTATTATTACTATTAATTATATGTATAAATAATGTTATTATTAATATTAATGATTACTATTTATTATTAAGAATTAAGAGTACATATTAATAGTAAAAGTATGTACATTGCTAGAGGTTAGATTAGGCTGTAATGATGATCTATTAGATTCATATATTACTGAATGTACGTACCTCTACATATTTAAATGTTATCACAGTAATTTTTACGTCTTATTTTTACACAACACTCAAACAAAAACAAAGAATATAAAAATCAGTTTTCTTCAAATTATCTTACAAAAACAATACTAGAATTTCCGGATATTAAATGTACACGAAAAATATCAGATTCTGAAGCGATGAATGAAGAATTTTTTCGTATTCTCTTAAAAATATACATATTACATACAAGCAACAAACCGATAATGTGTTATACTTTACAATACAAAAATTATATACCTTAATAACGTACGTATCGTGCACTCGGACTCTTTCCTATAAAAACACTTTCGACCTTCTGAAAATATGATAAGGAAGAAAAACAAATCGACAAAATTAACTACTTCTTTACTACAAATGAATATTCTACTGTTATTGTTACTCGATCAACCTCAACAAGTTTGATTTTTTACCGGTACACGGCGTGTAGTGGAAAGTTCTTACTTGAAAGAAGATTTTGATTATGAAGCGAAAAGTGTGACTTTGCTTGTGGCAAGGTGGGGGTGGGGTGGTTGGTTCGTTCCCAAGTCATCTTCACGTAATCATACCAAAGTTGTTCCACATCATACGTTCAATCATTATTACTTATAAAGTGTAAAGATATTAGATAAATGTTTAAAAACCTTGCGAAGTTATGCAAACTTTATTTTCAGGGATAACCGAATGAAATGTAGCAAAGCAAGAAACTTTATTTCCCTTAGCTGTTAAATATTTGGACACCACAGAATGATGAATTTCCCGTTCCTTTTTATGCTACACAAAATACCTCATGCACCCTTCCAAATACAAATCCACTGTTTATCAAATCCCATCGTCATCAGCAAGGAACATAACAAGCCTCAACTTACTTATTAATCATTATTATCCCTTGAAGTTTCTTCGATCCTTTTGGCTGTGGATAAAATTATTATTATTATGTTATACATTATAATTATATTATAATTATATCATTATTATTATTATTACCTGTTATAATAGTTCTATTCATAATTAGTTACGTTACATGTGTTATTACATTTTTTGCATTTAAAACACAAAATTGTTATGTCAAAACGCCAATATAAGCATGATTCACTTTGTAAGAAGTAAGACATAAGAGCAATAATATTGTCTATGCATATAATGCTAAACATCCATAACAAGAAGAAGTTAATTGCGCTGATTTATGATTCATCAAATTGCATTACTGCGACTCGAAAGTCGAAAACCGCAACAATTAAAAGAGTCAACTCAATTGAAAACAAGAAACGCCTTTGTCTGATTCTTGTAAACGAGACAGCGAAAGAGAAACTCTCAGCCCTGTCCAAGCTTTTTGCCTGGGGCAAGTTGAGAAATCTATTGTGACGGATGCGTAAGAATTTTTTACAAAGTCTTTTATTGAATATGTCAGTCAATAAACATTTTATCTTAAAAACTAAACATTATCGATTTCAAATTAAGCATATACATTGATTAATAATTAATTGTAATTAAATGATGGGAGAAAGAGATTAATAATTGCCATAATTGTTGCTGTTAATTTAACAATTTTAATTTTTATATGCATAAATATGAGCCAACTCAGCCAACATACTCACTTTATCTGTAGCAAACTATTAAGATCTTTCAGAACGGCCAGCGCTTCGACTTTTAAGCCTTCGTAATCCGTCTCTGCCTTTTTTGCTTTGAGGAACGAAGAAACCGAATAATTTGACTCTTCCAGCATCGCCCACTTCTTTTCCAAACTGGACAACTGCCTGTGCACCTCATTAGCTTCTAGATCACCCTGTATGACAAGGCAGTAAATAAATAAACAACAAAGTTTACTCGCATAACGAATGGCCATAAACATTTGTTTGTTGTAAGTTCTGTGCAAACAGCATAATTTACCTTCAATTTTCCGTGCTCTTGCGAAATTGTTCTTAAAGCATCGGTAAACTTTTTAGATTTTTGCTCCAGTGTCACCAGTTCTTTCTGCAGCTTCCTGTTTCGGTCTGTGCCCTCATTCTTTACAACCTCAATGTCCTCGAATTTACGAATGTCCCTCTGCATTTGCTGAATCTTTTCGTTCAAAGTTTGCATCTCCTGCTTCATTTTATCCTCCAAGTTTTCAAACTGGAAATTAATTTAAAATGGAATTTTACCAAGCGGGTATTTAGTATTCAATGAAGTATCAATTTTGAAAGAAATCCCATTATAAAAAAGTTTATCTGCATACATTATCCAGTTGCTTCAGGAGTGTTTCATTTCTATATTCTATCATTTCCGTTGTATAACGAGCCTTATCGAACTCTTCTTCTTTGAATTCAAGGTCTTCCCGGAGTTCCATAAAAGTCTGACCAGCCCTAATTTAGAAACGATATAAGAGTTTATGAACGAGCTTTACAATTTCAAAGAGTTTCTCAAAGCTTTGCTTGTTTTCAAATTTCAATAATTGTACTCTGGTAAAGTAGCAGCAAGGTGAACATTTCTAGAGATTTTCTCCATGCACGATAGAATTTCAGTTTCAATTCTCCCAATGTTATCCATTTCCTTTGCTTTGTTCTCTTCAAAGGCTTGCATAAATTCTTCCATGTCTTGCTCTCGTTTTCTCAACTCCCGAAACTTTTGCTGACGGTCAGAGTCATTCTCCTCAATTTCCTTATTGTAGATAAAATATTTGAATATTTTTAGGATGAAATACAAATTGTTTAAACATTTTAATTCATTGGTTTATCCATTTTAATTCACCTGATCCATATTTTGAATTTCCTCTTGGATCTGTCTGATTAAGTCATTTGTCTCTGAAATTTGTCTTTCCAAAGTGCTGATTTCAGTGTTGTCAACTTTTACTTGATTTAACAACCTTTCCCGTTCTTCTTCCGGAGACTCCTGAGATTCTGCTTCTCTGGCAAGAGCATCTCTTTTTTCTTCTGCCTCGAGTAATTCCTCTTCCATTTCTGCAGCCTTCTTTTTGAGCTCAGAACGAGAAACTTTGTCATACAACTCCGACTTCCTGCTATTCAGCTCGTCCAACTGGAATTGCAAATTCTCCATTTCACC
>VYYJ01002739.1:0-19732 GCA_021029165.1 Cyphoderus albinus | reverse complement strand
TGTTCGCTGCTTCGAGTTTTCGCTGCTACGAGTTTTCACTGCTTCGAGTAGTCATAACTTCGAGTTCGCTACTACGAATGTTCGTACTTCGAGTTTTCTACTTCGAGTGTTCATGGATCCTTACTAGGCATAAGAACAAAGCCATATATCTTTAGATCATACGACGAAAGCATTTTTCGGTTATTTTTAACATTTAATGCTTGGTCAGTTCTCTCTTCTCTTAGTTTGTTTAACTACGTCACTTGTGAAGAGTAGATAGCCGAACTCGTACAGGAGGATACTTGTCTAGGCACTCATGATTATATCAAACAAATCGGAGAAAATAATATCCTAAAGTTTTCCTTCCCTTTGGCAAACAATGTTTCCGTGTTTTAGAAGAATAAGAATTATTCTTTAATTTTGGAACAAGCAATCGAATCGTGAACCCTTTTCTACTCTTTCATCGGGTTTATTACACCTCTGGAAGCTTTGTCTAAACTAACCTTTTCAGCGAAATATGTATTTATAGAAAATACATCGAAACTAATGCAAGTGTTAAAGTCAACCCTTATCATCTAACTGATCATCAGTTACTGATGTAATAATAGAAAGGATATTTGGAGAAAGTCAACAAACAACCATTCTCTGAGAAGTGGGAAAATGTGTGAGTAAAAACGGACAGAGTAGTAGGCAAGGAAAATTGAGCACGGCAAGAGTGACTTTTGTATTCATACGGAAAAGCTGGTGTGGATGAAAATGGGAAAGGGGCAGCAAGCGACTTGATTACATTTTGCATGTGTAACGGAAATGACCATTCCGCTAGTGTAAACAAAAAAGCATTGATGAGCAGTTTCCTCTCTTGTTCCGAATTTAATGGTTTACTCTTTCTCTCTGACTCGCCTGCCTGTGCAGCACGAATGAAAATAATATCCAATTCCCACTTTACCTCAATCTCATTTCCCCTAAGAGAATTAAACTCAATTTTTCTACTTAATTTGATACCACTTTGAAGGAGTTTCTTCATGCAGCGATAATAGATTAGTTTAGTTTATACACTGCTTCGCCGAGTTTGCATTTTCAGGTTGACTGAATGACTGGTGAAAGGTTCAACCTCAACTTTCAAAAGTCTAATAACAATAGCCAACTCTGTGACTGTGACTGCCATCAACACAGTCAGGCGAAGCAGTGCCTTTTTTCGGAGTTTGTAGCTCACAGTTTGAAACTACTCAACTCGATATAACTATGACATAACACAGAGACGACAATGAGCATTCATCTTTTGAAGCGTTTCCACGCATTCGGATATGGATTTTTACATGCGTGTTAACAATGTTTGTATTAATTCGATAAATTCATTCATACGATGACGATGAATGGATCAACTGAAAAGATGGCATTCTCTTCCTCTATCATCGCGGTACCGCCTATGACGAAATCGAGGAGAGGTCTTTGTGCAAGGGAAATAGTTTTCGCACAGTTTGTAATTTCCAGTCATCCATTCAAACTGGATTTCTTCAAAAGACTGCACTAGTTTCTGCGGCACACGCTGCTCAGAGAAGAGTTGGACTTCAACTTTCCACAGACTCCGTGCCGTGTGCCTTATGCACCACTCATACTTTTTTAAAGCAATTTATTTTCCTCAAGTAGATTATTCACAAGAGGAACAAAGCCGTAGGAAGCCAACCCTAAATTTCTTTTTCCTTTCCTAGTAACATTGTGTTGAAATGTGAAGACGGGATAAAGAGAAAATCTTTGTCAAATCTCCTAACTTAGGCAGTTTTTGATTGAGATGTTAAACAGTTTTGACTTGGCTTATGTAAAATTATTACTTAATGACTTTCCATCCTGAAAAAATGGAAACAAGAAGTAGGTATGTGAGAAAGTCAAGACATGATTAAGAATGAACAACCTTGGGCAGCAGTGACTGCGGATGCCACAGTAGAAAAATACAATGGTACATTTGCTAAATCAGTAAAAGTAAGCCTCGCGTTTTCAACTGTCCGACATCCTGGTGTTACATTGTTGTTCAGCGGTGATTAAATTTCTTTGTATGAGCATTTCCATCTTATAAAGTATAAAAAAATACCCCATGTCGCCTATAAAGTCACCATAAAGCACCACGGGTAGGAAAACTTTGGTTAAGGATATATTTGTGACTGTAGTTCAGGTTCATGGGTATTTTTTTAAATGCTCGTGTTCGATTTTGCCAACTTTTTAAATAGGCAACTTATAAATCTAACGGAATGAAAACAGAACGAACTAAAGTCGGTTTGTGCTTTTTTATTTTATTTCAGCCTTTGAGGGAAGTATCAAGCAAAGGGATTTTTGTTCTTCCAAGAGGGACAAGATGACAACCACAATTACAGACAATCAAAGTTTGGAGACAGCTCACTCCCCACCATCAAATTCCCCAGCGGAGAACGAGATGGATGGAGAGGAATCAATGGATGATCACTTATTTCAATTTGGTCGAGCTGCGGATGAGGATGGCGGCTCAACAACGAAATTACATGAAAGTACTAAAAGTCAACTATTGACGTTTTCAATTGCAAAAATAATGGAAACAGAATCGACGAAAAGGTCGAGCAATAGCGGCAACAGCAGCAGCCTCATTCACAAGAGCCAAACTGATCAGAGGCAGAGAGATGAAGATGGTGGATCTAATCAGAAATCTATTAAAAGTGAGAGTGATTCGGAAGGCGAGGGAAAGCATGGAGGAGGCAAGAGGGATGGTGATAATAATAGGAGTGGAGGAACAATGTCAGTTCCAACGAGCACAATCGGTTTCTCATCAACATCACTCCCAACCGAGGTTGAGCAAAAATCAAATAACAATAAAGTGACTCCACTTGAAGCGAGTGTAAATAAACCGGATATGACACATGAAGTGGATAGGTCTGAGAAGTTGGAGTCCGCTTTCAGAAAATATGTTCCTTCGCATGAGATTTCCGATTCCGCTTTCCGCCAGTGCACAGAGAGATTCATCAACTCGGACTTACTTCGCTATTATCCATTCCTCTATCTCCACTCGTCGAACAATCCGCCCCAGTATTTCGCTGCTGCTGCTGCTGCGGCAGCAGCCGTTGGTGCATTTCACCCCCATGGCTTCCCCTCGCCTGTCTATGCAGCTACTAGCTACATGAGTGCAACGAAACCAGGAGCAAATCCACAGCAAACGGCAACTGTGCTCCCCACTTTACCTTCGGCATACCTGAGAAGTTTTGCGGGCTTGCACCAACGCTTCCCCCACTCTCTTTCCAACAGTAATAACAACAATAATAACAATAACATTAGTCCGAGCAGGAAGGTCATTCATGACGAGATACGACAGAAATTGGGGTCAGTCCAACAACAATTAAGTTCACATCTACCCTCCACCGGACGAGTTTCAAACAATGCTCCGATGAAATCAAAAACCTCCACGCTGTCTTCCGTCGTGCGAGGGCTAACAAACAATTTTGAAGGAGTCTGTGGTAAAATGGGAAGTAATGGTTCTAGCAGTGCACACAATCCGCATTCTCATAATCATCATCACAAAGCCTCTCACAACTTCTCATCAAATCAGATTTCACCCGGTTCTTTACTTCGAAATGCGCCGCTAGTTACGGCGAACACACAATCGCTGAAGACGTCGAATCAGAAGGCTTCTCCAGATACATCACTAATCAATGGAAATGCGCTCGATTTACAGATGAACAATGACGCTAACTCGACAGTGACCGCAAACACTGTCAATAATAATTCCAGCAACAATAGCACAACTGCTGGCACTTTCCCATCTCCAAACAGTGGCAACAATGTCAATAATAACAATAATGGTAAAGGGAAATCCTTTACATGCCTGGAATGCGGAAAAGTGTTTAACGCCCATTACAATCTGACCCGGCACATGCCAGTACACACTGGAGCTCGTCCATTTATTTGCAAGGTTTGTGGAAAAGGATTCCGGCAAGCCTCCACGCTCTGCCGTCATAAAATCATTCACACCTCGGAGAAACCACACAAATGTCAAATATGTGGCAAAGCTTTTAACCGCAGTTCCACGCTTAACACCCACATCCGAATTCATGACGGCTACAAACCTTTTGTGTGCGAGTATTGTGGGAAAGGCTTTCACCAAAAAGGAAATTACAAGAATCACAAACTCACTCACAGCGGTGAGAAAGCCTTCAAATGTAATATTTGTAACAAGGCTTTCCACCAGGTTTACAACTTGACATTCCACATGCACACTCACAATGACAAAAAACCATTTACATGCAAGGCGTGTGGCAAAGGCTTCTGCCGTAATTTTGATCTAAAAAAGCACATGAGAAAGTTGCACGATGGACCAGCAGGAAGCACACCATCTGGACCTATTAGCAGCAACAGTAGCAGAGATAGCTTGAACTCGCCCAACTCTTCTTCTGGTGGCGGAGGAAGTGGCAATTTTCTATCGGACCGACTTTGCCCAAGTATTTCGCCCACCAGCACATCCATTGCGGGTGGCTTTAATACTAATAATAACAATAACGACGGGTCATCCACCTCCTTCCGGCAAAGGATTTCAAACTCATCCCCATTCCATCATCATCCTCAGATTCTTCATCAAACTTCTCCGCCAAATAGCCATCTCCATCTTCATAATCAGCAAACTCATCGTGTCGGACAAGTGTCACCAAATTCGTCAATTAGCCCAGTGAATCCTTCAATATCCCATTTCGGCCCCTCCATTGGTGCGGCAGCCGCAGCGGCTGCAGCTGCAGCAGCACTTAATCCGCATCATCATTCCGGTCACACTCCACCTTTCATCAATCCCTTTGTTCTCCCCCAATCACATATCACGTCTTCACATCCACCTCACCACCATCAAAATAGTTTTGCCAAGTTAAACTTGCTCTAATACTACTCACTGATTAGCTCATCATCTTTATTAAGTACTGTTGTTGTCTAACTTTCACCAGACTCGTAAAAAGTGTCTGTCTCCATGACTTGGCTAATAGTCAGCATCAGCACTCATCGGCTTTAGTAAAATCAAGATTTAATCGCTTTATTACCATTATAACTCTCAGTTATCAACTTGTTAAAGTTATTTATCAGAGTTGTAAATAAAATGTTCCTAAAAATAACTAAAAATAATTTACAATAAGACTTTAGGTTAAGAATGGTGTTGTGCTAAATACTTAGTTTTACTTCCTGCCTGACCTAGATAATGATTTGACTTTGTATAATAATAATAATAATCCTTACATTGCGAAAGTGTGATAAAAAGTTTTGTTTCATTAAACTGCACAAAAAAATATAAAAAAGCGCAATCTAACATGACAGACAAGGAATTTCTCCCTCAATTTGGTAATTTAGTTAATGTCGGCATTTTATTTGTTGTACGAAATATTTAGAGTTGTTCCGTATTTTCTCAACTGTTAGAAAAAGAATTAAGGAAATAATGTTCTAAATTTCTGTAAACGTTTACAGTAACCCTCCGAGTTTTCATTTTTGACATCACCATTGACCTTTTTACAATATAAATCTCCAAATAATGTTTTCCGGTATTTGGGAATGTTAGTATTTGACCTTGTAAATTATACCTAAGCTCTATTTAATTCTTAAGATCAAGGTCTCTAAATACGAATAGCCGACGAATTAAATTCAATAAATACGTTATGTTAAACACTGACTAGTTCTAAAGAGGAGGATTAAATTTAATTATAGATAGAAACCTTGCGATAGATTACATACTGCACCAGACCAAGAAAGGTAGATGATGCTCCAGACTAAAACAAAATCGTTTATTATTAGCTGCGTAAAATTATTCTTTAATATTCAACCTCGTCATAAAATGTTTGTGATTCCAACGTAGTCATATTGTTTAGTTGGTGTTTTACACGGTAAACAAAATTGTAACCACAAAATTTAGAACCGGTAGAAAAGTAAAAATCAAAGCATGTCCGCAACTGAAATAGTGAAGTATTAAATATTAAATCAAATAATATGGATATTATAGCCTTGTCTAATATCTGAAATGATTTCCTGAACCCAATTCAAAATTACATTTCCCAAACGGATAAAGCACACAAGCTCATAATACTTTGTTCATATATTCATTAGAATACTTAATTCCTTTGTCACCCCAAAATGCTCGCATTAAGTCCAAACATGCATACAAAAGTTCATGTTCTCCATTATGCTCCACATGCGTAATCCTTTAAATCGCTTCATAAAAATATTCTGTCAGGAGTTAACAAGATTATCGTTTCGGTCAGACAGACGGGCATTATGTCATACTGTTGAAAGGAAAGCAGCAGCAATGGAATTGATCAATATCAACATCCTATCAAAGAACATGAAGTGGGTGTACCCTGCTCATGCACACAAACATGTCCCTCATCAATGCAGCCGTAGGGAAGTCTAGACTAATATAAAAAGGCTCTTTGCCCCATGGTTAGCAATCGATTGTTTGTATTCATTTATTAAGTAAGCTATAAACTTGTTAACATGGATCAACATTTTCCGACATTCTAAACTGTAACAAAGTTGACAAAAGAAAGGTTTGATGCTTGATGCTTGTTTTGTGGCAAATAAAATGTACAGTACAGTGGAACGGATTGTGGAAAGACACTCATTCCTACAAGCATAATTGATTGTCTTGCTTATCCTTCGTCAGCAGTCAGCATCATATTATCCTCATCATAATGCACTTACAATTGACAACGCCTTCACCAGTCCCTCAGTCATACTACTAAAACACTGCTTCGCCGTAAGAATGGATAAAAATGTGGAATTTGCCTGTATACGATATTCCAAAGTGGTATAGGAACAGAATCCAAAATTTATTTGTCTACATATTACCTCAAATCTTTCGAATTTACTCACAGTGGTTCCATGTAGAGAAATAATGATTGAAACACGACTATATTATAAATTGAATATTTATTGGGTAAAAATGTTTGGTATTTTATATTTCTATCATTTTGGAACCCCGGCTACGGAACGGCAGACTTACTTTTCCTTTCGCAAATGGAGTTAAAACAACAAAGGTTAAGAAAAGAAATATTTCTGTAAGTAAATACTAGTAACAATAAGTGCTAATGTACACTCTGTGCCGATGCTGGTAAGGTAAGTATAAACTCTGTAAAGTCGATGTGGGGCATTGTGCGACCATATCCCTATCCACACATTTTATTTGCTATTTGTACGAGGTTCTGTTCTAAGTATGGTGAGTGGTGAGAAATTAACAAAATAGTTATCCCTCGGTCCCACCAATTTCGCAATGAAACCCGTCGTCTCTAATTTTTTTTCTCACTAAGAATGCTTTTTCCATAATTTAAGTGTCTCGAAGCATACAAACGTCCAAGATGTCACAGAAATGCATAAGTTCTTAACATGAAATGTCGAATCTTATCCATTAATTTTTATGTTCTATCACTTTTAGCCTTTTTATGTTCAACTTAATGAACATTCGTATTAAGGACTTTTGCAGGATTAAGCATTTTTACGACTCAGCTAAAGGACTCAGTGTGTGAGCACTATACCACGGTTTATCATTTTGTCAGTAGCAATATTTACAAAAATCCAAATTCTCTCATAATAATCAAACTCTAGACGAAGTATGCTGTGATATAATAACTTATTATTTCCTCTCGAGGATAAGTAAATACTTTGCATCATATTTGTAACCAAGTTAGATGCGAATGATATAGGTTGGAGGTTTTTGAATAGAGTTTTGTTGTGGGGATTGAGGTTTATTCTCTCCAACTGAACGATTAAAGCATAAAATGTCATACAGTGGATTTAGAGGGTATGGCATGAGCAGGGTCCATATTTATTACTCTTGATCTTCGTCAAACAGTTTCCTTTTTGAATTTTATGAGGATGGCTATTACGAAATAGATTTGTTTATTAACTCAGCACATTTATTATTCTACGGGAAATTTGTTACTTGAGTACTTCTAAAGTTCAAGAGTCAATTGTATTTTTCTTTATTTTTAGCTTTTACTCGAGTAAAGTTTTAACCCCACGGAACTTCGTCGCATATTATTTATTCTCGGCAAAAAAATATCGCACCTAATGGCTTAAATGGCTTATGAATCTTTACACTGAGAATGTTAATTAAAACGTAATCCTTTCACGCATCCTTTCTTCAAAGTTGAGAGGCACAATATTTTTTTTTAAATGTTTGCAAAGACCATGTAAATGCAGTTGGCATTTGTAATAACAGAGCAATCTCCACACTTTATTTATTTTAGGTTATTAAAGCGCTCCTTTTATTGTAATAAGTTGTTAATATTACCAGTGCTATTTATTTAAGCCATGCAGGAATTAATCAAAATTACACCAGTAGTCACAACAATATTGTATTTACGGGTTTTTACAAGAGAAATTGTATTAAGTAATACGCACTAAAGCAAAAAACAGCAATGGCAGCGCATTTTGGTGTCATAAACTTCTCAAAAAGAACTGAGCATTCCCTCATAACAATTCAAGAAACAATTCAAAGCGTTTGCTTCTTCTCGTCTTTCTCTCTGATGATATTTATAGGTACTTTTGGTTATGGTTCATGTAAAAACCATTGGCGACAAAGCTGGAATGATATTTAATCACTCTAATAGCATGGAAGTGGCAGTTAAGATAAAGTTGCATAGTGAATAATATGCCAAATGGTTATCATGTTTCAACATTTTACTTGGTATTACCTCTATAGATACAATTTAGCAAGTCTTTAGTTAGGCACACAGTACAATTAACAATAAGAAGTAACCGACAATAATTTTGTGAGTGGCTGTCTATCTTCACACATATTAACTTATATTTCCACAGACAAATATATAGTCTAAATGTCTAAAACAAATGTGGCGTGACGGAAATTCTTACTCATGTTAACGAAAGAGATACATTTCCATTTGTTGTTCTGGTGTGACTGAGAAAACTACGGAGTCATCTGCAGTTTCTTACTTCAACATATTCTTATTTCTTAAACATTAAACATTAATACATCGAAGTACAGTGTCTTTAAGTTAACGGTTAAATTGGTTAGCAAACAAGTTTTTACCACCGCGATTAATTCAAAGCAAGTTTAAAAAACTGGATAAAAATCAACTACCAACGATAAAAATGGACATACGAGAAATAATAGAGGAAATAAAAGAGGCTAACAGATCCGTGGAGAGGGTTGATGAATTATTTCTGTTGAAACAGCAGTGTTTTGTTTTGTCTACCCGACGAATTATGCTGGAGAAACAAGCCCAACTACTTAGTGAGCAAGTCAAAACTGCACAAGAACAGTGGAAATTAAGACGTCAAGTTTTGTCCATCCAGAAACGAAAGGTAGTTAACATTATACGTCATTGCTTTCGTGTTACTTGTATATATTTCGAAATAAACATGTAAGTTTAAAAATATATAGAATTGGGGAGTAAAAAACGATATATAATTAAAACTTTATTCAGGGAAAGAACTACAAGATTGATCTTCAGACTATCGCAGGCAGAGCCTTAATGAGAGGAAGGAAGGCAGCCAACACTGGAATTCATCGGGAGGGGGATGAGTAATAGTGACAACATTAGTAATCATTTTGTGAACTTTTGTTTGTAATAAAATATGTCACTTTAGTCTACTTTGCCAAAATATTTGAAGTCATGACCTGTGATCGTTGGAGTAAATGGAGTCGTTGGCACAAAGTGCACATCCTATTTTATACCATACGTTCGAAAACGGTTCTATTTCTAACTTACTTATCATAAAAAAATACGCTGCCCAATATTTCTAGTATGTTGAATTGTAAATCTGGCTAATATTGGTTTTTTTACATATAGGTATTTTTGTACGTTCTATTCTAACGAACCCAATCATTCTATCTGTGAAAAGAGTGGTGTTTATTGAAGTAGGCGAATAATTCATCTTAACCGACCTAACAAAAAGAGTGTTGGACCATGAAAGTCTTTGTCGCGGTGGCATTGATTTTCCACACTTCTTCCTTCGCTTCTCTCGTCTGAGTCTGAGCGTGAATCCTTCCATTCTGGGTGCTCAATGGTCGTTTGTAACTTGTTATTGCATACGTTTATCTATTCATAATAATTTTTTATTATACAATTGAATGTCAATGCGTGTGAAGTAGCAGATGACATTCGGATTACAAAGGTAAACTGCCTAAGGTCCTATGTATTGATGCATGCACCATGAATTTTTATCAATACGCAACAACTGATTTTCTCCTCATTTTCCACACTCTGGAAACCCGAATACACCAAAAAGGCGAAACTCGTACTTTATTTAATGAAATCAATCATTCTTTTCTTAGGTTGTAGGTGTAGGAAGTAAACGTCTGTAACAGTTATTAGTAGGAGAGCAGCAACAAAAACAAATAATTAGTCTAATTTTATAATTTTTCTGAGTTATATTTAATTATAAATTCCTTCTTTTGAAAGTTTTTATCTTTTGAGAAACAATTTATTCCATTTTAATTTTTAAAACATCATTAAAAAGAATCCCATGAGGTAAATACCTGAGAAATAACTTGCCTACCCAAGAGTTACTCATGACTCAAATAAATGTGTAGATACCATAATTAATAAAGTTGTCATGAGCAATAATGATTGTGATGTATATTATGTACTTTTGGAGATGAGAATGAAGAAGGTCACATTACTGATTAAAGAAAAGTAAAAGTGTGTGAATCAAACTACGCAACATAACAGGATAATATCTGCTTACAACTCTGTCAACTTAAAAAGAGGCAATGCAAACAATACTTGAGATTGTCGTGTATATTTTATGTATAAGATACTTTGCTCTTCTCCCTCTCTAACCTCAAACAAATCAACCTTTTCGACTGTTTATAAATAAACTAGAAAAGGATCTTTTGGGGAATCCTATTCTGTTTTCATCGCCTTTCCTCTTGCGAGTAAAAGTGAAAGTTTTATTTTCGCTCCTTTTGTATTTACTTTTCTTTCCAAACCTCGGAATGGAAAGGACTTGAGGTAGGGAGATGAAAAGAATGGGGTGTCAAGACAGACAAAACAAGACGTAGAAGAAAAGAATGATTGCAACTTCAGCATTTTGATTTAATACCTCAAACAATCTGCAAGCCTCATTTTTCTAAGGAGTTACAAACTTCACGAGCAAGACGAAATTCTAGAATTAAGAAGTTGGCGTTACATGTCTACTGCACCAAGGCGTATTCAGAGTCATTGCTCACAACTGTACATCCCAGGAAAGATGCAAAGAATGAAAGAAAACAAGAGTCGTCATTTCCATTATGAAATGAAGAAGATACATTATACATACATATAAGACGGGAACACGTTCCTCAGTTCATTTACACAATGGTCGCCATTACATCAACAGCACGTTTAAGTCATTCAAATTTCGTGTTATTTCATGAATTTGACTGTGAAGTCACTTTTGATACAACTTTCTCCGTCATCACCATTACGTCTATTAGTTGAGGTTCAAAGAAGAAGCCACATCATTTAATAGGCAGATGTGTATAGAAGTGTAGACATCAGCACCCATCACCCATCACTCTCAGACCCCGGCAACAAAAATGCCACTTTTCTCAATTTCAATTAATGTGGTAAGTGATGACAGTGACGGGATGACGCGATCGGATAAATGCGGAGAGGAAGCGGATTCGCGTTTCTAAAGGAAGCATTAATGTAAGTAAAATCATTGTAATGAATGCATCAAAAGTAGAAGTTACTTTGACTTCGTCTGTGAGATATGCGTCTGCGACTCTTATTTATTCACCTTGACGGCGTCATGCGACATTATCCTTGGCATCCCCAAAACGCAGCGCGGGCTGGAGTAATTCAAGCGAAAAGATGTAGAAATTTATTATTAGCTTTGTGCGAACGAACGCGAGGAGTGAGAGCCGGAGAAAGAAAGAGGTGATCAGATCACCCATTACAATAATATGTAAAGTAAAGAACATGCCACTCTTTTCATTCCTTGTGCCCATTGTCGTACAGTTTTAATTTGAGCGACAACTTTCAACAACAATCGAGTGAAGCTGACATGAATTGTTAAAAGCAGTATTTGGGTGACAAAGGTGTCGGTGTTGGAGTTGTAGCTTTACTTAAGCTGCTAAGGCTGCTGCTGCTGCTGCTGCTCCCGGTTTGTTTTGTCCCCTTTCCTCCTTCATGTTTGGTGTCTATTGTCAACATTGTATTTCCCGTGGTTTTTCTTCCTATCATTCTGATACCATTCACTTGAATTTGTGCGACGCGGGGACGTGACACCAGATCCGCATTATTTTGTAATTACTGGGATTGCACTGTGCTGTCGCCGTGGTGGCTGTGGTGTGGCGTGATCGGAGGCAACGCAATAGTCGAGTATTTTTGTTTGAAAAGCTGACGAACCAAGTCCGTAGTATTTATTTGTAAACTGGGTACGTGTCAGTTACACATTACTCCGGAACTCACATCTCTTTCTCGTTCCTGGTATTAAAGCAATTGTTTGACGTGCTGATGCTCGTCATCTTTTGTCTGAGATAGTCCGTTGACTGCTGGCTCAGCCATTACTATATTATTTATCCACAAATCTGGCAGCAACAAAACAAAGATGATCTGAAAATCTGTAAATTTTCGAAGCCTCATTAACATTATTTACTTGTAGATTTACGAAAACTTGAATTGTTGTTATTGATGGGTGTGAGAAAGGGCTGCTTTTATCAATATTCCATACTTCATTTAGTTCCAAAAGTAAGCATCTTCCTATTCAATGCGTCATCTTTAAAACGCAGGACAATGCGGACTGGATGTTTGATTTCGATTTTAATCCTTCTGCAACCATGCATATGTATAGAAGCTACTGTCCGGACTTGTTTTCCCTTGCATTTTATTTTCATTGGTTTGAAATGTTTTGGAATCATCGCATTTGTTTAATGATGGGAGGAAATGTCTGCATTTGATCATTTTTGCCTTTTTCACTCTAAACAATTATTCGCTTTCACTTTTTAAGGGTGACAAGACGAAGTTTCTCTCAAAAGAAGTTTGGAACTCAAAACTTGTGAAAATGTACAAAATGACTTATGCTTTGACACTTACCATCCCAAAGTTCTTTGTTCAGCTACTTCATTACTTTTCAGAGCATGACAAGCGACTTTCTTCTCAGACTTCACTTGCCATCTTTTATAGACATTAAACAAGTCAACCTGCAATGGCTATAAAAGGACAAAACGTTGAAATAAGATTTTTACTCTTCCCCAAAGTTTTTACAGCTTTTCTCTCCATCATTTTGAACTTTACAACGGTAGAGTCTTCCTTGTAAATACCAAACGAAACTATTCTTAAACCAAAGTCTTAAAAAGAAAGTAAATGTTTTCTCTTTAAAAAAAATAATAACATAGATAGGTGATAGTTCGGAACGAGCTGTTTCAAGAAAAAACAAACTTGAGTTTTTAACACTGTCTCCAAAACTAAACTGTTTTGAGTAACAGAGCAACTGGAAGGGAGCATATAGTAATGGTGAAATGTAAATAATTATCTTTAAGCACATACTAAGAGCATTATTTATTTTTCTCCTTCTTCCTTCCTTCTTTCTGTCAGAGCAATGCATTCCACTTGACGGATCTCAAACATCTTGATTTGTTCATCTTGAATCAGTGGTACAAGTAGCGTAATTGGTTGGTCATTTTTGACAATTCAACAATGTACTTTACAACTGTTGTGAGTAACGCATTCATCCACTCACTCACTCATTCATTCATTCAGATGAGTCCCATCCAACTAAACAAACATGTCCAAGTATATATACATAAACTCCATTTGAACACTCCAAGTTTATACAATGACCTTTTTACAGGATTCACAAGATAGTTATTGGAAGCCAGATTTACTTGTATTAACTACAACAGGGAGAGAAAGAGAGCTCTGAGATACACTGCACTGCCTACAAAGATAGAGAACCTTCCATAAGGGCATTCCACTTCAAAAAGATGTTCAAAGGGAAAAGGTAGCGAAAAGCGGTTATGTGCCTCATGGAAGCAAAAAATAGTAAATAATCGATAGAGAACTCTCGCGCTCTGCTTCGGTTCTTTATCTTATAGATATTTTATATGTATGACATTGTATTTGCTAAAAGAAGTATTCAAGGATTCTTTCTTTTCTTTCATCTTTGTAAGCATGCTTGGAGTAGCAACTGGCAAATAAATGGTAAAAAGAATAATCACTCGGGCAATAATAGATAAATCCATATAAATATCCCTATAAATGTCTAGTCGACATGTTATCCATGTATTTCATTTCAACATATGAAAAAATACCCACCCAAGTGTGCATGCACATTTCAGCGTTTATTTCTTGTCATTTATCACGGCTCTTTGATTACACCAAGAAGAGAGCATGCATTTCCTTATTATAATTGTATAGCAGGGCAAAAGACCCTTTTCCTCTTCCAGGTCTCTTCTCACTGCTGCAGCAAATATCTAATAAGTCGCTTAGAATAGTCTCACTGCCATCTTTTCATTCAACTGACTGACTGCTGCTGCTGGGCTTTTCTGTTTGCTAATCTCTTGAAGTTCCTTAGAGACATTGTTTCCTTTTTTGTTTGCTTCAGGGATCCTTACCTTCTGCTCTCTCCTCTGCTCCTTGCCTTCCCTTGCTGCTCTTCCTACACAGCCAACAACGATCAAAAAGAAGGGAAAATCTTTTCAATGGGAAAATCAACAGTTGCATCCTCGTCGTCATCATTTACAGACTGATAAGTGTTACGAGAACTTAGTTTTTCCTGTTCAGACAACATACTTAAATCTGAAAAAGTAGCGTGCACATGGAAGCCGTATCATAATGATAATCAAACACAATTTTCTAAGAAGCCTGACTTGAGAGGAACGAGCATGAACCCGGGGTTTCTAAAGAACAACGGCTACTCAAAGCTAAACATCTCATCTTATGCTAAAAAGACATCTCCGTTCTTCATAATTACGGAAAATGGGACCACTGAACAATATTGTTTGTGTGTAAGTATATGTATGTAATGTATGTAGGTTTCAGATTTATAAGCGGTGAGGAAGAATCTTCGTCGAGATTGAGATGTCTAGTCACTCATATTTTATAAAAGGTCGTTTTGAAATGTCGTACATTCTAAAATGTTTAGACAGGCCTGGGATCCTGTATTCACTTTTGTGTGTTAGGGTACCGACCGACGTGATGTTAGGTGTGAAACAAAAAATTGTGGGACTTTTTGTGAAAATACTGTGGCCATTTATGTTTACTTTTAATTTCATATTTCATTTCAAGATTCACTTCATTTAGGTTTAATCATCCATGAGCAAAACAACCGCAATCTGAACAAGCGATACATTACAAAATACGAATGGGATATGAGCCGGGATGCTACGTGATCATAATAAAAGTAGTCCTAAACTCATAACACAATAATTTTCTTTTTTCTTCCAAAGATTATGTTTATTAGTATGAAGGAGTGTGAGCCGAACAATGCTAAACGTTTCGCTTATTATCTTCGTATGTTGCCTCCACCAACTGTCAAACTACCAACATCTTCATTTCCCAAAATTAACAAATGATTGACAATAAAAGAAATTGGAACAATGGAAAGCGGAAGAAAAAAATTGAAATAATGAATTTGTTTACAACTTGTTACTGATTGTGATCACTGATCACTGTATTCATGTATCACCGTGTAACTCGTAACCTATGCTTCGCTTTGTGAAATAATAAAGCGGTAAATTTGTTCCACTTGCACAACTCTGAAAAACTGAGACCGTCGGTATCGGTCTCATCTCCCAACAATTTCCATACTAGGCAATAGGCAAATGAAAATTTTTAAACAATGAAAGGACTTATTGAAGCATTATTTCTGCCTCTCCATCTCGCTATTGTGTTTTCAGTATTATCGGTTTTAGGTTTTTCCTCAAGTATTACACAAATTCTCATTATTCATTCATAATTCAAGACGTTCCTGCCAAGCATGTAATTGAACATTGCTGGACAAGTTTGATAAGCAGCGGTTGCAGTAGAGTATAGTATTACAAATGTTGCATGTTGCATACCCTGATGTAAGAAGGTACAAAAAAATGAGCTGGCCGTGTCATCATCACCAACAGGCAGCAATCGCCACTGTTCTTACTCGTGACTTATTAGTTCCAAAAGAAATATGCTTGTCGGCAAAAAATTTTCAGGTTTAAGATAATTATCTACAATGTTTTGTGTGTAATAGATCCTAAGTAGCTTGTTAACGATACCGACGACTGCGACTGATCACCTAAGGAAACATTGATTTTCTTTGAAGCACAATCCCGAGTTTTATTTCATGCATAAATCCTGTAAAATCCTGCTTTCAATAATCTCTTGCTGCTAAGATTGTACTTAATTCTACCATTTCTACCTTGCTTCCGTGTCAATGTCATACAATTGTGTTTGCACACTTATTTACTCAACATAATACATAACTCAGATTGAACAAGCGACTCGCCAACCAACAGTTTATGCAGAAAAATTAACATTTTATTAGGTTAACAGTAAGGTTCATTTTTGTTTTACAAATGAGGAATGTAAGAAATGCAAAGGTTTTTCATTAACTCAAAACTGACGTAAAATGGCTTAAAAAATTAAATGAGAAACGCTTCTCTGTCACGGTGCTCGCGATGGAAGTTACGATTAGAACGTGAAAATGGAACATCCAATAATTGCTCATATAAAGTATGTAAAGGAAAAAGCGGGGCAGTGAGAATTTCCCCTGTCGACTAGAATAAACGCAGAAATTTCCTTTTTTATGTGCTAGGAAACTGGGAACCGGTACACATAAGCATGTGCACACAAGACTTCTTTTTATGGTAATCCAAAGTGCGGTCCATGGGAATAGGCACTACAAACAAACAAACAAGCAAACAGAAAGAGGGAGAGAAGCAGAGAGGAAATAGCTGATCAGCAACTTTTTTCTAGGGCCATGGGTATGAAATGGTAACAGTGTGTTGATAATCGTCAAACAACCCTTTCATGCGAGAACACAATTTATTTCTTGTATTTACTTATCATTCCGATCTTTGACGGCTATTTGTTTTCTCTTAATGGATTTCGCCTTATCTCCTTGGGGCAATGCAACAATCACCTAACTGCCCATAAACGTATACATCGGACTGAACAAATCGACAGGTTTTAGAGTATTATTGTTGTTGTTATTATTGTGATTACAAGCAAATACGTAAACTTGCATAAAACAGACTTTAGTGACACGAGGACGCAACTCAATAAAGCGTTTTCCCTATCCACAGCTCCATTATATTATGAGCAAGGGTAAAAAAGTCGTCTGATCAATTATCTGAACCTATTTATTATGTAGATTTTCCTCTTCGCTACTTTATTTATTATTTCTTTCTTTTCGTCTCTCCCTACGGTTGGCCCCATTACGAAAACATCATTGCAACATTTTCCGATAAATGATTTATCATCGGCCATTTCAGGGTTGTTGGGCTCGATGAAAAAGAAAATTTGGAAACAGTATCATTTATCATAGCCAGCAGAGAGGTAATAATGAGAAACGTGTATTAAGTGCCACAATATCGTGCCGTGTCATTGTTGCATTCACACCTTCGTAACTTATATTACATCTTATTTAATTACTAATTTGTTTCTGCTGCAATAATATAATTAGAATTTTTAACTCGTCTGTGAACAATGAATCATGTGACATGAGGTTCCACAAAGAGAATTGGAATACAGCATAACAGTAATATTTTATTAGGTAATGTTGCTTAATAGAAAAACGCCCGTTACAGGCAGGAAGTAAAAATTGTAGAAATTTAAAGTTGATTTTTATCCGAATTCATGCACCAATGTCATTTGCCTTTTGCTTCATGCCTAAAACATGCCTTCCATTTTTTATAAACTTCCAACAATATGCATAAAAATTGTTTCTGGTAGTCAGTAGTAGCTTTGAATAATGAAATCGTTCGAGTCGATAGAGGGAAAACTAAGGCAATATACTACAACTAATTAAAGCCTGACGCATTTCCCTTGTCTAATTTCAAGAGAAGGCTGAACAGAGACACAAAATCCAGAAAGTTAATAAAAATCTATTTGTGTGTGATGCGATTTTATGGTAGTGATGATTATAAATGTGTGAGTAATATAATATAATATTTAAGTACAATATGTGGGCCTTGTAAAATGCTTAATTCATGTCTGTCGGCATCCTTTCAGCTTCTTGACTCCATCACTCCAACCAACCACCGTGCGTTGGCATCATCTCGTCTCTCTCTATTTCACTTAGGGGTTTCATTTGATTCTTCATTTTCTGCTCGTGTTCAGTGCTCAGTGCTCAGTGTGCATGTATCTTGTACTTCCCCTTCTCTGTCTTGTTGGACGGTTTCTCGATTTCCTGATAATCCCAACTTTCCACTCGTGAAATAGTCATCATCCTCATCATCTCATCTCATTATATCTTCATAATAAGCCACACATGATTTCATATGAGAGCCACTAATTCACTTGAATTAGCTTACATCCATTCACTTTCACTCATTCATAATATTCACCAAATTTTAAGCTTTTATGATTTCCTCGACTGCTGTAATTTCCTGTTTTTGAAGCGCCGAATACTCAAAGCATATAAATGTCCTTGTATTATGTTGAATATTGAAATTGGATGCAACCGCCGCAGCAACCACAATTTCATTTTTTATATAAATCTCTTCCTTTTTCCACAGATTTCAACCGATTCGAATAATAAAAACACCTTGTACAATGAAAAACAAAATTTATACTTTTCACTCGACACGCACACTCCTCTTTTACAACTCTCTCTTTCTCTGTAGTATTCTCAGAACGACCTATGATATTAGCTTCCACGCTCAAAACAAAGTAGCTACCCAAACGCGGCCCCTTTCCTCAGTGGTGCTCTCACTCCCTATCTCTTTGCTCATGCTTCAACAGTCCTACAAGGCAAAACTGTTTCAAACACTATTTTCATCTTTATGAAATTTAAAATGATGCATTTTCATTTCTACAAGGTAGAACACACCAGGGGGAAGGTTCTAGTTCTGTCAGTCGAAGTAAATTCTTTATAAAAAAAGATGCCAAACGTTACATACTGTATCCCACATTAATAATATGCAAGATATTGATTATTTCTGTCATTTGTGGTTTGTTGGAAGATTGTGAAAAAAAGCAAAATTCTAGATTTACTTATTTCGAGAATAGCGAATGTTGGTGAAAAATCAGTTGTACAAAACTGTTAGAGCCAAAGTATTGACGTCGATAGGATTCATGAGGTATGAAAATGTCTGCATGGTGTTTATTGTGAAAATCGGTTATTGTCAAGTGAGTCGAAGTCGTTTTTTCCCATTGTGCTTAAATTGCTCCCAGTCACTTTCCACTTTCCCCAAGATTTAGCATGCAAAATTGAAATTGAACTATTAAACTAATACGGCGAGATTGTTGTGCTGAAACTGTTTTTAAAGCAATTCATCAGGTCGGTCGTTTATGATAAAACCTCGCCTCCATTTGGACTACATTTGAATATTTTTTTACTTTAACAATGCTCATTTTAGTCGGATGGAATCAGCAGGTGCACAGTCAGTAAAGAGTTGCCTCTATCATTGAGCGAGCACAAAGCAGAGTGAAAGTGAAAAGGAAGGTTTCTCGTTCTCATTCCCGTCGTCGTCGTGTCGAGCGACTCGTCTCTTCTCCTCTTTTACTTACCAATCTTATATGATGGTATTATCAACATAAATAATAAATCGTAGACGCACTTCACATTGCCCCTGGTACAAAGCCCATATACATTTTTCTTTATGGGTGTCGCAGTTTACGTTGAA